>JASCQY010129707.1:0-13391 GCA_030264315.1 Sardinella tawilis
TGTGTGTGTGTGTGTGTGTGTGTGTGTGTGTGTGTGAGTGAGTGAGAGAGAGAGAGAGAGAGAGAGAGAGAAAGAGAAAGAGAAAGAGAGAGAGAGAGAAAGAGAGGGAGAGGGACTAGGTAATAGTAGGCTGTCACTCAGAGAAGAACAACAGGGACATTTAAACAACTAATGACTTAGTAACAGACATTTTTGGACAAATACACCAAGTGCAAAGCAGAGCTCTTCACTGTGGACAATGAAACTGAATCTGTGACCAATGAATGAGCAGCAGTGAACAACAGGTGAGATAACGAAGACTTTAATGACAGGACTGAGTGAAAAGTAGGGGTAGTAGAAAGCCATGACTTAGCCTATTAGTGAAAAGTCAATATACTATGAGCAATATGTAAAGAATCTACCGGTATTCAATAAATGACAGGAAAAGACTGCATGAAGCAACATCCTTAACAGTGAGTCAAATAGGTGACCACAAAAGTTGGATTCATTACTACAATGTGTGAGTTTTTTTTATATTGAGTGAGTTTTCATACTGTTCTGAACAAAAAAAAATCTGTTGGAAAGCGTCAGTAGGCGTCAGAGACATGCAAATGCATGGAGTGGAGATTGAGGGAGGACGAATTTAGAAGCTGCCGGAATGACGCAGAGTGACTGGGAGAGACGTGGAGTGGAGGCCCCCCTATCTCGTCTCTCTCTCCCACCATTTGTGCCGGCGTCGTCTCAAAGTCCCTGACATTCGTCTGTCTATTAATTACAGGCGGGGCGGGGGCAAGAGAGAGAGAGAGAGAGAGAGAGAGAGAGAGAGAGAGAGAGAGAGAGAGAGAGAGTGCGCAATTTGCTGAGAATGATCAAGGAAAAGCCAAACCCCTCCAAGCCCCCCCCCCACCCCCCACCCCTCCCACCTCCCTTGACACGGCCAAGGCTGAATCACAAAACGCTATTTTTACGGTGGCTCCGCACAGCCACTTGTGAATAATTGCATTCTCTGGTCTAGCACTTCCCGCTAGTCACTCTGTGGCGTGGCGTTCAAAAAAGGAGCCCTTGAGGGGGTGATGGTGTGTTTCAAATTGGGGAATGAAAAGACCGAAAGGCATCTCTTGTTACAGAGCACCGCAGATCACACAGGCTTGAATATGGGGCGGCCCCTGGTCTAATTTGAATACCAGAACTTTCCTGCAGGGAAAACTCATTCAGCTTGGCTAATGACGTTGATTTATGAGGTCGGTTTTTTATGTGTACGCGCAAGGTGATGCTCTATGATAAGATATGACAGGCACTTAAAAAATCTTTGGTGTTAACATGACCGGGTTGAAGTCAACTGCCAAAACATATATTTCAAATATTCCCCAAACGTCAGTAACACATGGCTGCTGACTTCAGTGAGCTGTAACATGTTGACACTGTATACACACCCATCAGAGAAGTCCCGAATTCAGAGTAGACAACTTGTTTTGACAAGGACATAGTATCTGTGTACGGCTGTCAAAATAAGTGGATGTAAGTCCATTTAATAGACACTCAAAATATGTTTAATTCAAATCATTATTACAGCTGATGTCCAGGTAAATGTTTTCGAGTTGTCATTATATAGTTAGTAGTAAGTTTGTAACTTGAGGACATTGTTGACACTCTTTCCTCTAATACAGTTAATCATATAAATAATGTAACCACAAGAAAGTAAAATGTGTCCAAGGATTAATAATCTAATAATCCCTCTTTAACTAATATGTACACATACTGTACTTAGAGAATCTCCCAAGTCCCGAATATCCACACTTTATACTATGCACACACAGATTTAAAGAAATGAGAAAGTCCCCAAGCACATCAGATACAAACATACAATACTGTGTGTGTGTGTGTGTGTGTGTGTGTGTGTGTGTGTGTGTGTGTGTGTGTGTGTGTATATGTGCGCGTGCATGTGTGTGTGTGTGTGTGTGTTTGGTTTTGTGTTTTCATGTATGTGTTTGTTCACTTGTGCTCCAACAGCACCTATGGACACTGGCATCATCACAGCATGGTGGCCTGATGCACCTCCTGGGCAGTCTCTCCGTCCCGGAAGGCGAAGCACCTGGGGAAGATGCCGATGCTCCCGGCCGTGTGGCCCTCGAGCCACTCCTCATTGACTGGAGGAGAGCAAACACAACAGAGGCAGTCAGTGGAACTGAGATTAACTCTCAGCCCTCAAGTACAGTCAATAGATAAGTCCTGTCATGTCTAGACTTGATATTCTGTATGTGTGTGTGTGTGTGTGTGTGTGTGTGTGTGTGTGGGCATCTCACAAACTATATTGAATTCCTCCAATCAGGTAACTCAGAAGTGGTCAAATTGTGTCAAAATGGTTGTCATAGCATACAGGGGCAGGGTGAGTTCCTGTCTAGAATTTTCTACCCTAATGGGTGGTAGTGCTAATGAGGTAAAGCCTTGGGGTGGTGAGACTTAGGGTGGCTTTCTGTGCAATGTTGCTGCCAGGCAACCACATAACCAGCTCCTTGTTCTGACTGAATGACCACGAAAATTTGCTTATTGAAAAGTTGCCTAAAGGTGGAACCGTTGAATTATCCAGAGGGAAAAAAAAAGTGTGAAACTAAAATATTAGCGGAAACATGTCCAAACACAACTCAAACGCAAAATTGCTCAGAAAGTTGCCTTGTGTATCAACTGTATCAACCGAGGCCCAACATGAGTGTGAAAGATAATCAATACCTTCACCGAGAATGTCTATTGTGTCTCCCTCGCTGAACTCCAGATCCTCTGGACCCTGTGCAGCGTAGTCATACAGCGCCACCATCTGGTAGAGAATAGTCCTGTTGGCCAGAGGGTCCTCATGCTAGAAACATGGGACAGTTCAAGCAAGCAAGAGAGTGAGTGACAAGCTGCAACACAGGCAAATGCCATCCAAGTTTCATATATTACATTTTCAACAGTGTTTCATTTCCTACCAACACTATGCATGTGTCACTTTTGGGGCTACAATAAAGACAGCAGGTGATCATGAGTGGAGTGGAATAGGTTTACAAATACAGTCGGAGAAAAAGAAAATCAGACAAGATTATTGGTAAAAAAAACAACAACAAAAAAAAACAGGACCCATGGTGACACTTGTGTCTGAGAGGCTATTACCTGGCACCACAGGGTGGCTCTGCCCGCCTCCGCCACCTCTGCCAGGCTATGGAGGCCTTCTGTAGCATCTAGCGGTATCAGCGCCTGAGACCCATGCTGCTTGTGTCTGAGACAGAGGGAGGGAAGGAGAACCAACCAGAGCATGAAGCATTTTCTCATATCAACGCTTCAAAAAGAAAACGAACACCGTCTAACTCGATACCAATTGCTACTGATTTTGTATGATGTTTTGTGTGCTGTTGTTTACTACTTTATCGCCTTCTGTTTAGAGCTAAGCTAATTCAATTCCAGATGTTTCATTGTACTGGCATAAAGCTTTGAACTTGAACACTGATCACTTTCTAATTAATCAAATCACAATGAGTCACTTTGTAATTCATTCAATCTGATGGTTCGTTGTAGTACTGAGATGGCCTGTACAGTCAACTTGAAAATCAAGTTTTAGTAAAAGTGTAGTCACAAAGTGTTGTTCAGCATGAGCTCAAAGGCACAGACTAAAAATGGGCCAACCAGCTGGGCTCAAGTGGAAATCCAGTACCTCAGGCGCAATTGGGAGGCGGGCTGGCCCAGTTTGTGAGCAATCTTCTGCTGTAGCTCGCCATACGGTGTGCCAGGAGGGACACGCAGCGCCACAGTGTATCTGTAGTGCACCTTCACCACCACTGACCCTAGGTCATCTGGGGAGGGAGAGGACAGGTCCTGTGTGGGGAAAGTGTGATAAGACATTCAAACTTGTGGTTTTATCCATGCATACATGCATGCGTGTGTGTGTGTGTGTGTATATTTTGTCTGTGTGCGTAAATGCCTGCTAGTGCACCCCTTCTGCATCCTACTGATTGATCTGTTTGTCTATTACTGTATTTCTTTCACACGAGGCACAGATGAATTCTATGAGCCTCAAAATAGGTCAGTTCAAGATAAAGCACCTTCCCTGCTAGGCTCAGATAGATAGGACAGTTTATATTTTTGTCTGCCTCTCCCACCACACCCTCCTCCTCCCTCTCCTCCCTCTCTTCCCTTGGGTTTTGTGCTGACTTAATCAGGCCATAATCGCTATTCTGTTCAATTGAGGCAAATGCTGCTCATCACTCGATATCTGCACAAACCTTTTCAAATCAGCCCAGGACGGCAATGCTTGCTGAAGCTAATGTGTATCACAGATGTTTACTTCTAAATTAGAGTTGTGGATGGGGGAAAAAAAAGTTCCACTTGTTTTCTATTATCCATGGTATAAATGCTTATATTGATTTCAAAATTCAAGTGTGATATGTAAGAATCCAGAGTTCGAGTTTTGTTTCAAGTGAGTGAAGGTGGCAGCCAGTGAGTGTAAGTGCAATAAAATAGAACCAAGGACGTTGTCATTTTGCTTCGCTATCAGCGTTTCTCGTTCAGACGGAGCAATTCCGCTGAGGAGTCACTCACCCGGTCAGTAGGGCTCATGGCCCGGGCTCCATACTGAGGTGGTGGAGAGGCATGGGTGGCGCTCACATAGGAGGGCGGGGCCTCTGAGTAGAGACAGACACATCACAGTATGGATAGGGAAGACTAGTCAAAGTTACCAAGGATAACAGATCTCACACACAGACAGTGAAAGATATCAGACCCCATTGTTAACTCTGCTGGCTACAGATTTTTTTGTGATTTTCCAAGGGAGTCATGCATTGATGTGTGCTAATTAATTGAGAATTAAGACCACCAACGGTAATGATAGTAGATGGTAATACAGTATAAACTGAATTAGGACATCTAAGACATCATTTTAAAGTGTAAAGAAGTTGTGAGAAGAAAGAAGCAAGAAATGGCGTCTAGCAGGATGGTGGTTGAGCCTGCGGCCGTGTACTGTACCTGGAGGGCTGGAGGGGGTGTGTGGGCGACTGGGAGGTTTAAGAGTGGGAGGGTGGGGGATGCCATTGGGCACGCTCTGTAGAGAGAACAGACAAGCACCCCTATAAAGACCCATCTACATCTTCTAAACAGGATTACAGTCATTTGCCAATCTGTACGTCTGCTCTTTCAAACCCAACCAACTGGGCCGCACATTACTTTTTCCGAGCACTCATGGGGACTATAAAGAATTCACTGTGATGGAAAGGTCACACTTTCATCACAGGAAATGGACAGCACTGATGGGTGAAATATGTGGTGCAATGTGCATAAAATGGCAGTGGCCGACATCCTTTCTGAGAAAGCAGGAGCACTAGTCAAAAGTGTCAACATTGAAATGGCAGACGGAGAGAGGACCTTCAGGCAAAAATTGCTTACGTCTCTTTTCTTTTTGCTTTTAGCCTTCTTGGGATCCACAGCCTCCAGCATTGACAGGGGCAGCAGACCTTTCTGAGGGAGAGACCAAGACAGGGAGGGAGGCAGAGAAATGATAGAAAGAGTGACAGAAAAGATCAGATATTCAAAACATTCACCAGTTACGTCAATATCTTGCAAAAAAAAAAAGCATATAGCGTAAAATGGCAGAGAGGATTCCCACCTTTCCATCATAGATGACAGCGGCCATGGCATTTGTGTCTGCTTCACTGAGCACGAACACAAGCCCTCCAGCTGGCACTGAGAGCTCCTCGGCGGTGCGGGCCACATAGTCACTCTTCATACACATGTACCTTCGAAGGACCACAGACATCAAAGGCAATGTTTACTAACAAAAAGAAACATCACTTTTACTTTTTCCACACTCAACATTAGACTATCTCGGATGTCATTGTAGTTTATTTTATTAATTTGAGCTGTTAAAATCCTGATGTACCATGCCATGCTTTACTGTAAACAAAGGCATAGATATCCATCGATAAGGGATGGAATCTTAGATGGAGGTTTTTTTTTTTTTTTGTCAGCAATCAAAAGTCAGAATGAAGAATGTCCTCTCAGAATTGTTAGGTACATTTAGATAAATGAGCAAGGGCTCCCCCCAGTGGTAAGTTAGCTGCACAGGCCTTGAGATGAATGTCCAAGAAGAGGAAACACATGAGTGAAAGACTCTATGCTGATTCTGCTACTTATATATAACAGCACAGATGCAAAGTACGACAGCCTCTTCTCCCATATTGTACACAGTGTTGTGATAGCGCCCAAACAAAAAGAGGTGAAGACGAGAAGCCCAGAACCCTCTGGCTCTCGTAACTAGACTATTGTACAGTACAGTATATCCTTTCTTTGTTTGATTCTGTTCCACCCAGCAGACAAAGGAACTACACAGTCACACCATATTTCAAATATCTAAGAGCTAAAGATCAAACTGATGTTTTCTAAATAGTGTAAATAGTTTGAGCCTTTGTGGCTAAATAATAGGTTATGTTTGTTTTCATTTATAATATTTCCTTGTTAAAACTGTGTAAAAGCAGTGCATCATTTCTTTCTCTGGAGATTCAAAGTGGGCTCCTATGTCTGAGTCCTATGCCTGTAGTGTAGGCCCTCCCTATAGGGTGCCATGCTACTGTACTTGCTAATTCAGAAACAAACTCGAAACTTGATCAATTGTTAAAATTTGCGTGGTGCAGTAGACTAGAGTCAATCAACCCATAGTCCTGTTTTTTTGGGTTGCTGAGTGCTGTCGGTCATCATCTAGCACTGGCTGACGTTTTTCTATTCGGCCTATGTTATACTACATTTTTTTTATTATTATTCCTGCCGACATTACTAGACAACCCCGAACAATGGCTATTATATGGGTTGATTGCCTTTGGACTATTGCTCTAATGACAGGTCAATAGTGAAACAGGAGTGTTGGAATACAGTATATACTGTATATATATATATATATATATATATACGTACTGGTCACTCTCATCAGTCTTGGCGGCACCACCACCACCTCCTCCTCCTCCACCACTTCTATTCCCACTTCCACCACTCCCTCCTCCACCTCCACCTCCAGATCCAGATCCACCTCCAGCTTTAGGCTTAGGCTGATAAAATCCAGGTTTCTACCAAGGAACAGAAGAACAGAGAGAAAGTGATTGGCAAAACGTGTGGAAAAGGCGCAGTGCAAAATACGAGGAATGTGATATTATTGTATTGGCTGTTTCTTACCTGGTCCCGCAGCGGATCAAACCCGGCAAAGTCATCATTAGGGAGCACAGAGGTTATCACCTGCAGGCATTCCAGGGCACACACAAACATTTCTGAGTCAACTTCGGATATGCTGCTCCTGTGTCTCTGTGTGTGTGTGTGTGTGTGTGTGTGTGTGTGTGTGTGTGTGTGCATGTGGTACCTTGGCTTTCCCAAGGAAATCCCTTTGTTTGAGTTGTTCCACCTCCTCCTTCCTGGGTCTGAACACTTCTCCCTCTGGGACCAGGAGAGGAGTGAGTGCCTCCCTCCTCTAGACAGAAACAACCTACAGTATTAGAGCACCTGCACGCCATTTCCCATTAACTTTAATTAAATACGCATTTAGATATTCACTTTTGAACTGAGATAGCAGGGCCTTTTGCAGGGCCTGTTCACTGACTGGGAATGTAAGTAACCATTTTTTCCTCCATTCTGCCATCATAAGAATGCTTTTTGCCTGACACTTTAAGCATGGAAAGAGCCATTTTAGCAGCTTTGAAAAGAAATAATACTGTCGGCTTTGTAGGCACCTACTGAGTCAGACTCTAAATGCCCATTGTCAAAATTTTGCCATCTTCAAAGCACTTTTTGCCCGAAATTATATTCATAAGGCCGATATAAAACAGTTTTCAACAGCATGGTTGGTTTTGTAGGGCCCCTTGTTAACTGCCTGGGAAGCCTACAGTCAGTGGCCATTCTCAAGATTCTGCCACTCTGCCATTTCTGTCTGCATACATTCATGAAGCCAATTCAGCACAGTTTTGAATTGAAATGACATGGCTGGCTTTGTAGATCCCTGTTCACTGAATGGGGAAAGTAAGTGCCCATTCTCTAGATTCTGCCATCTTCAGAGTGCCTTTTTGTCACTCATTATAAGCATGGAAAGAGACAATTTAAACAGTTTTGAATTCACTTGGTTGGCTTAGAAGTTCCAAACTCACTGAGATGCTGTCCAGCGCTGCCTCCACGGTGCCTCCCCGAGCCCCGCCCTTGTCTTCGCCAGCGGCCAATAGGATGTCCCGAGCCTTATCCCAGTTGCCCATCTTTCCGTGCACCACAGCCGCATTGTAGAGCACCTGTCAATCAGGAGGAGCAATGCATTTGATTGTTTTTTGTTGTTTTTTTCCATCACAGCTCTCTGGGGCTGCAGGGAAATGATCTTTACTTTTTACTTTAATCAAACACACAGTAATACAAAGCACTTCTTGTTCCTGCCAGATGTACAGTAAGAGAGTGAGTTTTGGTAGGAGTAGCTGTCCATGATTGTGCAATACAAAGCATGTTTCTGCAGACACATTTACAGAAACTAGGATGGGAAACGCCTTCAATTGATCCCCAGTATCAGATTCCCTCTACTGAAAAGGAAGTGAGAGACCTATTTCCTAATAGATGAGATGAGAGGCATGAGACACCCATGTTGTAAAACATGTATAGCTGTAACTCTCTGTGTACTGCATATCACTGCTGACAGACGGATCACACACAAACAGATGTCAGTTTATTTTAGCGCACACCATCGCTTTCGACAGCTGAATTTAAAGTATGGCATAACTTCACAAGCAAAGAATGCTGCTTGTGTGTTTCTTATCTAGTCTGGTGCAGGTGGATTTGCCGCTATTGCGTAACCACAGCATTTCTCATATTAACTGAAAGAGCCTTTGTTGAGTGATAGCACTGCGGGAAAAAAAATCCCTCTTTTTGTCGTCACAGACTTGAAGGTCAGAGGACACTGCTGTGAATAGCTTTGGACATTTCTACCAAAAATCTACAGTAAGTTGTCTGAAACTTGTGATCGTAGTCTTAAGGTGGGTTCATCACTTTGCAACAAATCAGTTAGTTATACAAGATGTCAGACATTCTCAAAGTGGACTCATGTTGCGGGTTGTCAGTCAGTGCACTGTTTATTTGGAATGTTAAATTTCACCAAAGAAATAATATCTGTATCAGCATTTAAGGCATGCATCTAAGGCTTTTTTTTTTTTTTTTTTTTTTTTTTTTTTTTTTAATTTTTGGCTTGTTGATTCATTGTTTTTGGACTCATGTTGTCTTGCAAGATTTCCTTCTGTGAGGCCTCCCGACATTTCTGGTCAGATTGTTGGTTTCCCTGGCGACGGGTGTGAAACTGATACCCTTGTTGCTGTGGCACTGTACCTGCCAGCTGTAGAGTTTATAGCGAAGTCCCAGCTGTCGGTAGTCGATGACAGCGTTCTCTCTCATGAACTTCTGGGCCCATATGCAGTCAGCGAGAGCCTCCTCTGGCCTGACAGATGGATGGAGGGAGGGATGGAGATGGAGGGCAGGAGAAAAAAGAGTGCATGAGGAAATGTGTAAAGAAGGAGAAGGAGAAAAAAAGATAATCAGTGCATTTCCATGTAGCCGGTTTTGAATCGGTTAAGTGAGAACAAACTGAATATGCCAGTGGCTTGCAAACATCTTTTTCCTATGGGAATAAACCGAAAATGGCCATATTCAGTTTACTAGTAAAACGTTTAGGTCTATGCTCTAAATGTGACATTCTACTATCTTGTAAACAGGGTAAACGGTTTATTGACATAAATGGAATTTGGCCAATAAACTGATTCAAAACAGTTTATTGGCTGCATGGAAATGCACTGATAGATTCACTAGATGTGATTCTTTCTGAAAACAGCAGGTGTATAAAATGTAGCCTCCATAACATGTATACAGGTAATTCCACGGAGAGCGGACTTTTTTTTGTAACGTCCATAACTCCACTAGAATGCAATGATATTTACATGTGAATAATTCTATGAAATTTGCATTCAGCTGTAGAGCTTTGGCTATATGAAAAAACAGTCCAAAATATAAAAAAAAAAAAAAAATGTCAGTTCATATTCTGTCATCCAAAACGTGGAACTGCCCACACAGAAGTCACAAATACACGAGTGAGTGAGTCGATGGATGGATGGATAGATGGATGAATGGATGGATGGATGGATGGATGAGTGACTGTTCGAATGAGTGACTGACTGAGTGAGTGATGAAATGTTCCGTACGCGGCGATGAAGGAGGAAACCTGTACAGTACATTCAGTTACAGTAAGAGAGACACACAGCATGGCCCCACCTGTTAGCCAGCAAAAGGACTCCGGCCCTTTGGAAAAAGCCAACAGCAAGTCTCTCATCCTTGGCAATGGTCTGATCTAAAGCCTGCGGAGACAATAAGGAGAGAGCAAAGTCACACATATACTGGACATCCATTGAGAGAGAGAGAGAGAGAGAGAGAGAGAGAGAGAGAACTGGTACTTTGTTGACACTCACTCATAGAAATGCATTCTAAAAAACCAAGGCTGTAGAAAGTCTTATTAGAACACCCAAGGACCAAGATGTACTGTAGTTGCTTCAGTAGCTTCAGTACCTGGATGGCTGCCTGCAGCTGTCCGAGGGCTAGGTGAGCTGCTGCAGTCACAAACAGGGTGCGGGCGGTGGGCTCGTAGATGTCGTCGAGCTTGGCAAGCGCACCCCGCCAATCTCGCGCGTCCACGGCCCTCACCGCCTCGTCCCAAAGTTTCAGCAGCTCTGTGTACAACATGTCCCTGCGGCATAGTCACACACCGGCCAGGGCGAGAGATTAATTCAAAGTGTGTGTGAAATCCTAAATTCAAAAAGTGACATTATCTTCAAGCACAGGGTTTAGTATAATTGCTTGTGAGCTCATCTCAGATTAAATAAATAAATAAATAAATAAATAAACATTCAGCGATGTGAGGACTAAAAACACAAACAGACAAGAGAGACAAGTTAAGCCAGTTCTTTTTTTTTTTTTTTGTACAACAAAACTCTGTAGAACTACTCACCACCCTCTCAGCACCAATGTAATCCTGTCTGTAAATTTGAAAGTTTGAAAGCCAAAATAAAAAAAAAAGTTTTGAAATCTCCCAGCAGAGGACAACTGTGAATGAACAGAGTGAGATTCCTGCTCCTCTCCAGAAGTTGTGGCTCCTAAGCTTGGCAACAGGGAAATAGCTCAGCACATGCACAGGTCTCCTGTAGGACCGGCCTCCGAGGTTGCCGCCCACTCTTGCCGAACAGGAAGTTTACCTGGAATTCCCTGTAGACAGGTGTGGGAGGGGACAATAGCGCATTGGCTGCGTGGCTGTGGGGACACACAATAGGCTGAGAATGGCACGTACACAACTGCTCCATCAGGGCATAAATGAGTCATAGCTAAAGACAGGGCAAAGGTGCATGTAGGTAACGATGCAGTGCTGTGATAATTGGCGGATCACAATGGAGGCTACAGCACCGGGAACTAGAGATAGTTTGTGACTGAGAGGAGCGCGTCATGTGTGCAAAGTGTAGCTGATTATAGGAAAGGCTGGAAAGACAGTGGCACATTTCCTGTTAGAGGAAACAAGACGCAGGGTTCAAAGGTCGAGATACAGTATCAAGTAAAGGAGAAATCTGGTGTGAATCATCCCAGTTGTTTGAAGTCTCATGAGTGCTGCAGGGAAAAGGCCCAGAGCATTTGATACAACATGCTGTAGACCGAATAGTGAAATGGCAGCTAACATTAATTGACTGGGGCATAGACACTCACTGTCAGTTTCATTTTCCTATGCCCCATTCAGTTAGTATTAGTTATCAGTCTGCAAATTGGTCTATATTGTATCAAATCCTCTCATTCTTTTTCCTGCAGACAATACTGTACATCATGACCTTAAACAACAGGGCTATTGATTGAACCACATCAGATTTTTCAGAAACATGTACAGTATAATTATAATACTGTAGGTATTTCAAATTCTTACCTGACAATATTTGACCAAGACATCTGACTGTTATTTACCACATTCATCAAACACTAATACAGTACATACATGTATACACACACACACACACACACACACACACACACACACACACACACACACACACACAGTAGCCAACTCAGACTGTATATGGTAACACTTTACTTGAGGTTTTTGACATAAGAGTGACATGAGCCAAATAAACATAACAAATAACACATTTTTAATGTTAATTTCGTGTCATTTGATTTTGTAATGTAACGTTGACACTTTTGTGGGGTCAGACATGACAAAAATGGAATGACACTTTATGACAATAGATAAACATCTTGAAGTGTCATAACATGATCATTGTGTCATGCAATGTATATGACAGGTTCATGTCAGTCACATTGAAAACCTCAAGTAAAGTGTTACCATCAGTATTTCCCATGAAAGGTTACATATCAGATCACAGCTGTCAGTATTCCAAAACAAAGACTCCATACTAGGTTGTTTTACATTCAATGACTCAGATTTATTATTTTCTTTCTGCACTAAACATTAAATCATGACAAGTGTTCTCAGCAAACAAGTGCAGTACATACAAGTGCTTTGGATTACTCAAGTATTTTCTGATGGATGAGTGCCTTCAGATTTCTGGGAACCACGGTTGAAAATGACGCTCATAGTCTTGCACTTACAAAACACTTGACTAAAATCTTGGGATGCGTCATAGGAACAATACCTCTTTCTGAAAGGATCAACATGTTGGCAAGTATCAGTGCTTTTTCCAGCAGGAATGAGAACAGCTTGTATGAGGGACTGGGTGCACTTTTGTTGACATCTTTGAAATTTTACCTCCTAATTTTAAATGGGTTCTTTTAACATCCCAATACTTTCCAACTACATAATCCATGGATTATTTTAACATCACATTTGACATGAAATGTGAAATGTCTGTCAGATAGTACAGCAAATGCTCAAATGATGCTGTGAATGAGAGCCCAAAGAAACAAAAAAAGTGCATACTGTACTTCATGTTGCATACTGTGCACTCTCTCAATTAAATCCTTAGGAGAGCAAATGAGTACAGTCGAGCTTTGAAAGTGTCTGATATTGAAACTTGCTTTTTAAAAATTCATGACAGCTAGCTAGCTACTAGAACAGATATGCCTCCAACAATGTCTTTGAAATCAATCACTGCTGCCAGTATGTTGCTGTCAAGGCAGCTATGTGGTCTGTTTGCTTACACTAGTCTTAGTCTTTGTCAGACCATGTAATCGCTGAATGTGAGTGTCCTCTCTAAACCCTAAACCCTAAACCCTAAGCCCTTAAAAAACCCTTAAAGACCAGCTACTGCAGCTGCATGAATCAACTTCCTGATTGGCTGATCCATAAGAGGGTTCAGGGTTATGAAGGGGTTAGGGCTATGAAGAACTCCAGGATTCAGCCGAAGGGG
>JASCQY010129750.1:0-13387 GCA_030264315.1 Sardinella tawilis
TTTGGCTGAGCCGGCTAGCCAGCCAATAACTTCATCAGCCAGCCATTATCCTCAAAACAAACGGCTTCGGGGTCTATGTTATACTCTCTATCCGAGGTACAGTAAGGATATCATTCCTGGATATTGTTAGTGTGCAGGCAATGTGCCGTCTACTCAAAGGGAACTCAAACCTCTGAGCAATGACTTGTACTGTACCTGCAAAATCAATGTTTTTTGTATTTACATCAGTTCTGCAGAGCTTAAATAATAGTATTTAAATATATTTAGGCTATATTTAAATCTTTTAAAAGTGCCACACAGAACCATTTTACTTGTTGTTTTTGAAATATGATAGATCTAGTATATATGAGTAGGCTATTTATTACTGTATAGCATGCTATGCATGTGAAAATGTAATACCGTCCTTGATGTCTGCAATAGCCAATGGAAAGAAACAAACTGAGAAATCAGGCCAATTCGTAAAGTAAGTCAAAAATACAGCCTATAGGATTGCCCTGAGCCATTGGCAGATGGCCTTGAAATATCACCCAATCCTTGTCTCCCTATATTTAATTAGTGGCCACCCCACAGTATCATAATATGCTATCACTGAATATCCATGAAATAATGATAGGCATTTTCACCATTTTCTTCAAACAATTTTATGAAATTTTGTATATAGCCTAAACTTTGATGATTGATAAGCATGACTTAATAACTATAATAACTATCTAAGAAGCTGAGTTATAACAGTCTAAGAAGCTGAGTTATAATTGCCTTTGATGTATTTTGATTATCTTGCTTATAAAAGTGAGGTAAACTATTCTGAACAATGTTGCGTTTATGTTTATATCTTTTATATTTTTTACAACATGATTTTTCCCAGTGCAACATTAATTTTGAACTAAAGACTAAAGTCTAAGTAAAGTAAAGTCTAAGGGGAAAGTTATCAGCACCTTTGTGTGTATGAACCAGGTATGAACACAAGGTTAACACAGTCAGTTTACGGAGCTATGGCTGTGTTTATGAAGACAAGGGTTGTCAGAGAATGGAGAGCTAGTGAACCAAGACGAGTGTTTACACATCACTTGGCATTGCCTTTCCCCACATTAACAGAGTTGGACTGAGGGCAGTGGTGACACATGTTTGCCAATACTCAGTGAACTACTGTTAATGGTTGATAAGGAACTATCTAACATGCATGTGAAAACAAATCTAGTGGACAGCTTCCTGAAAACCTGCTGCAATGCTACTTTGGTGAGGGTAATTGACCTGCAACAAAATTTTGTACAACATGTCAAGATGGTGTTTTTCATGTGACCATCAGTCAGTGCCACCTACCCCAACTTGTTTAGCATTTTTTTGTTTGTTTGTTTACTAAAATATTCCATATATTTCATCATAGTTTGGATGAGGTCTGTATTAATTTACAATGTAGACATTTTGAAATACGCTAAAGAAAAAACATTGAAACAGAGGGTGACTCGTTCTGTATTTCTAGTCTATATAGAAAAATGAAAGTACCAGTCCTGTCAACTTGTAAAATATAGAAGTAATCTTATCAAATGGGCACAGTTTATTTGAGGGAAATGGTCTTCCAGTATTCCAGACTTTTTGCCGCAAATCAATATTGAAGCTCCAGGCCTACAAGCCTCCCAATGACTGTAGTTCTGTTTTCCTCCTTCCTTCCCTCCAGGAACAAAGATGCCATCAGTCACATGGCCGTTCCAGCATTCCCTACTCCAGCTCCTTCCTTTTCATCCAGTGACGTAAGACTACAGTGTCCTCTTCAGCTCTTGGGAATGCCTAATGCTTGGGAATGCCTAATGTCGTTCTCCTACTGCTGAGATGATATCAGTCAATTGAATTCTGAGCATGTAATATTTTTATACATGGATATTTAAGTCTGACCTACGGTCATTTTCCAATCATCTCTCTCTCACTCTCTCTCTCTCTCTCTCTCTCTCTCTCTCTCTCTCTCTCTCTCTCTCTTTCCCTCTCTCTCTCCCTCTGTCTCTCATGCTCTCTCGCTCTCGCTCTCGCTCTCATTTGCTGCTGGTCAGATAAAAGCCAAAAGGCCAAAAAAGATACTCTGTATAGCGCAGAAACCGCTCCTTCCCGATAGTGTAACTAGAATATGATAAATAGTTTAACGCCATAGGGACATTTTGGTAAGAGTTCTTTATGAATGATGCTTTCTAGATAGAGACTTCTGAGAAAGTGTCTTTGGTAGAGCAAAGGAAAAGGCTAACCCACTTCAAGTACTATCCAGTAATGTTCAACAATTTCCATTAGTCAATATTTCCAAGCCTCAACAGTGTTGTATAAAGTACCTGAAAGCTAACCTGACTCTCGCCAGATCCATGTAGTTCCACCAGGCTCCACCAGAGGTGTTTCGCTGAGCTCCACACAGGGATCTGGGACTGCTCAATAGGAGATGTACAGTATTTCAGAAGGCAGGGCCTTTTCAAAAATCCTTTCATATGATTGGATAAACCCCTTATCCATCCCTTTATTGACATGCTACAACCACTCACATTGCAACCGCTAATGAGAGCGTCACTTGTCCACTACGTCACATCAATTCAAATCCCGCCCGGCGATCCTGATTGGTTCATTATTTCTTGCTCCCTTGAAGGAGTTTGCATTGCCTTTGATTCCAGATCCGTGTGGAGTTCAGCGAAACGCCTCTGGTGGAGCCTGGTGGAACTACGTATGGCGAAAGTCAAGTTACCTGAAAGCCACATTTGAGTGAAAGTACAGATGCCCTACAAAAATACTTATAAATAATTATTAAAAATATGTGGTACATAAATGGTAAAAGTTCAAGTCATCCACTAGAATGCTCAAGTAAAAGTATCTACAGTATGTACTGTTCTTAATCTTATCAGTGGTATTAAGAGAAAAATATTTTGCATCTTATGTGTAGCGATAGCCCGGTAATAAAACCAGCCCCTCATATTAACACTTTGTTTTGTTCAGAGCATCAGAGGGTCTGGACATTTTGCTTGCTGGAAGTGTTGAAGTTTAGAAAGATTGGATCAGCCCTTGACTGATAGCCTGCCTTGATTGATTGCATTGTAATTCAGCAATCTCAATGCCTCCCTCTGTTTGCTGAATGGTACTGGAGACCGCAAACTCAATGGGATCAAATCCAGACTAGCGCTGCAGGGAGATGATAATTCAGCATAAGTGCATGGACCAATGCATGGTCAGGCTAATATTTCCATGTAGTTTGATCCTTTAAATGGTTGATGGCAACTGGTGTGTCTCCACAGTTTACACTTTACTGTGCAGTAAGCAATGAAATGATGTGACTTTGCGTTAAGTGCCTAATAGGCTATGCCCTATAGTAGGCCATAGCCTAGGCCATGCCTGTGAACGTGTGTAGTTGTTTTGTGTTATGGCTCTCCATTCTCCTCGTCATTGTTAGCTGTCTAGCTGTTGCTATAGATGCTCGATTTCCCAAAGCTGTCGGCACCAATGTGCCCAAAGGAAATCCACTCTGCTTTGAGGCCCAGTTGCCTGGGGAGATGACTTGTAACTATACTGCAATTTGAAAATGTTGAGAATTATAACAGCTTAAAGGTGGGGTATGGAATTCTCAAACACAGTCAGATTTTGAAAATGGTCCCATCCACGTTCCTGCCCCTTTCCTCCAGTGGTTGACTACGACCATTTGATTGACATGCAGCTGTCCAGTGGAGAATGCTGGTCTGTCAAATGATTGGTCATAGTTTTTCGAGCCCTGTCTGTTCCACAGATGACTGACATGTTTAGTGGCTGTGAGTGGGTGATGAAGAAGATTTCAAGTAATTTCAAAAAAATGGCCAGTAAAATAGAATTCCATACCCCATCCTTATGTAAAGTACAGTATAGACACTCCCAAAACATACTGGAGTGAAGTATATTACTTTGTTACTATACGCCTCTGGTCCTTACAGCTCCTAAATAGAACTTTGATTATTATTAAAGCCAGTAACCAATTAGATGAACTGTTGGAAGAATTACCTTCATGTGGAAGTATTCAGTGTAGGCTACAATTTGCAAATTTGCAACACAGTGGTGACTTGACACAGTCAGACACTCTTTATTGAGCATCACTAGAAAGTTAATGTTTATAAAAAGTCTAGTTCTTTGAATGAGATATCCTCTTCAGATGGCATCGTCAACTTGAAGCTCAGGCGCAACTTGATCATGTACTGTGTACAGAAGGTCAGACTGTGCCAGCGCTGTTCTATCACTATCAGCCACTGCCTGGGCTGCATCTCATGGTGACTAATAGCAATGTCACATAATCACTTTTTTTCCAACTGAACAAGAAGAAGCTGAAGTAATTACAGTATATTTGGAAAGTAGGGCGGATGTGATTAAGGATACAGCCAACTCGAGATGGTTAAGTGTGGATACAGCCGACTAGAGATAGGCCACATGCCAAATATGACAAAAGAAATCCCGAAAGGTCCTCCAGGCTGTCACCATTTACAGTAGGTGTGGCAGTAACTATCTTCATTTTACAACCTTTTCCAGTTAATCCATGGACTTCATGTGCTGAAAGTGATGTCACTCTTCCAGTTAAGCAGTACCTCATGCTTATTGGTAGCCTGGCAAGCCAAACTATACACATTAATTGTATAGTCTGGAATCGGAATGTTCACAGCGCTAAAGCCTGTGGGTGGGATGAAGTTATCATTCAAACTGTCTCTACACGTAATAGGCCAGCGCTACTGACCAATCAGAGCTATCAGGCAGCCCTTTAATCCAACAGACAGCCCTTTCGTCATCGTGCTAAGCCCACCCCAATGACTTGCTACACAGATAGAACGTTCTGATTGGTCAGTCCTTGGTCGAGACAGGCCAAGATTTGATTTACTTGGTGCGAGACTAGACCAAGTAGCTAGGAAAGAATATATTCTGCCGCTGTAGATCTCTAGGCTAGCTCATTGGTTCATGTCCTCTGTGTTTGTAGGAGCTGGGGTCCAGCTGCAGTGTTCCACCTCTGGACACCGATGGGAAGAGCCCAGAGAAGGAGGACTCTACAGTAAGCACTGGCAACATGTTAGCAAACTGAAAGAAAATTTGCATTTGCAGTTCATGTTTTTGAATAACATTTAAAATTGGAATTGCAGCTTTTACCCAGTTATGGCGATCCCTCACTTTTTAATGCTTTTAATGACTTTTTCACTTTTTATACTCTTTTTCATTCAGACCACAAAACCTGTAGAAAAAGAGAAAGATGTTCCTGGTGAGGTGCAAATCGAGACCTCTGTGAAATCGGTAAGTGTAGACACATAGCCTACAGTGTGTCGACATGAGGACCGTTTCCATTGCACACATTACCCGAGTAATTCGCCTGACTGGAATCGGCCCCGGAAATCTTTCACTACCCACACTATGAGAGAGCCACCCCAGCACTAGTTGCTCTGCAACTTCAGTTGAGGGTTTTTGACATTATGTCAAAAGTGTGTGAATGCATGTGTGTGAATGGGTGAAGGTGAGGTACACACTGTAAAGCGCTTTCAGTGCTTGTAGAAAAACGCCATATAAATGCAGTCCATTTACCAGTTCACCATTGTAATACAAAATGCATCTCCAAAGTCTTATGAGACAAGGTCTGCATGACAACAGTAAGTTTCAAAGTTTGTTTGCACAAACCAAACACAGACGTAGTAGTGACCCAATTTTAAAGTGCAATGTTTAAGGTATGTTTTTTTGTGCAGATATGAACCACTGATACTGATACTGTTGCCATGAAATTCTCACAAGAGACAGTGATGTTCAAAGTATGAACTTGGAAAAGAGTTTAATTTGACGGATTTGAATATTACAAATTTAGAAACAATGTTACTTTCTTATTACTTGGATATTCAAATCCGTTTATGAAGGATCCCTCAGTCTTCACCAGTCTTTTGCATTTGCTCTCTCTTTCCCAGACCCTTAAGTCGTTGGAGAGGGAGAAAGTGCAGCCTGACGAGGCAAAAGTCAAGACCTGCTCAAAGCTGGTGGTATGTGTGGACATATGCTGAATACGCTATCTTGTCAAAGAAGAGATTTAATTCAAGTCAAGTGAAGTGCAAGACAAGTCAACAAGAAACGTGTAGAGAGGGGAGAGTTGATTTAGTCAGTCAAAAGGTCCTGATAGATATGGTATGACCAGAGTTGTTTGTATGAATACTATGTGCTGCCTTATGAAGTATGTGCTCTTTCCAGATTGACGGCCCTCCAACCAGCCCTCAAACCACAAGTGAGCCTCCTGTGAATTGTCTGGATGCTTCCTCCTCACTATCAGATGCACTCCCCTCCAGCACAAGTCCTGACTTTGACCATCGTGCTGATGGTTTGTTCGTATTTAGTCGTCTTTCAAGAGTTTAGGGGACAGGATAGAGTGAAAACATTTTTGTGTAAAATCAATTTAACCCACAGCCTTTGGGAGCTTATTGTTTGATTCACCGAAGCTTAAATGATTTAGCTAATGAGCATAGTGTTACGTCCCATATCATAGCATTATGTTGTGTTAACCATACTTGCCGATTGTATCTATTGGGGATTTCAAACAATAGCCTTACCTTGAAATTGCCAAAATAATTTCAGAGTTTTGAGGCAACAAATAAAGATTTCACAGGTATGTGACTGTTTGATTACAGATATGTTGGCCTTTGGCCAATTGGCTTGTTTACGCACCTTATCTGTAAGTGGCTGCTTAATGTTGCCAGGGCTCACATGCACACATCCATGATTGTTGGTTGGATCTCTCATGGGGAATGCACACCATATGTGCACACATACACACAGAGTCTGTTCTGTTAATTGCACACTAAAGACAAAAGGGCATTGAGTCCCTATAGAGACTGAATTGTTTTTCAAAGGAACAGGTTTTACACCTGGAGGCGATTCTTTACTGGAGACATATACAGTACATGTTAAGCCTCTACTGTGCCTGCAGTAGTAAAGTTCTACTGGTGGACAATAATGACTCTATTCCCATGCTATTCCCATTTCAGTCAGAAGTACTGTGCTATTGCCGGTCCATTAGCTAAACAAGCCAACTCAGGAAGTAATGTGATGACATCATCAGTTAAGGTCTCCAGTTGATTCAGCCAATTTTATCGATATTCAGACCCGGTGATAGCAAAAGTACTTGTGACTGAAATGGGAATAGCACTACTGTATCATAACAAACATCTGAGAAATGATCATTTACTGGCTGCATGTCGGTGCCCTGACCCTCCGTTACATGGATATCGGCGAATCCAATATCTCCGGAAATACTCCAAATACCATCAAAGTGAAAAGGCTGAGTAAATGAAAATATTTTGTCTCAGTAATAAGCTCCAAATTGTGAAAACAGAACTTATCCATTAATTGGGCTTGTAAAATTGTTAAAAATTCAAACAACGTTAATCCTTGGCCACTTGCAGTAACTGATTTGCACCGTCACAGCCCTGTCGATATCATGTACAACCCGCGCAACGACTCTCTACAAAGATGGAGCGTTTATTGGTGTCACCAAGCCTTCATAAGTCCAGTGGTAGACCTGTAGTCCCATAGGTGCGTGGCTAGACATACCAGCTGAGCAAAACTATTGCTACCGTGAGGGTGCATCTACATGTCTAGGCAAGCACATGTGATAAGTTTATTTTTGATAAATGAAAGTTTCTATTTTAGCATCAGAGAACAAAGGACACACCGTTCATCCATCCTTTGTTCCATTTATCCATTAATCCTCTTTAACAAGACACTGTTCTCTCTCTCTCTCTCTCTCTCCCTCTCTCTCTCTCTCTCTCTCTCCCTTCTGTCTCTCTCTCTCTTTTCTCTTTTCTTATAGATCCTACCATATGCCCCATCCTGCCAGGACAGGAGACTGTCGTTGAGATTTCAAAAGGTCGCTCTGGACTTGGTCTCAGCATTGTTGGTGGCAAAGACACTCAGCTGGTAAAGGCAACACAAAGTCAGCATAGCATTTCACAGCTGCATCATAGAACCTGACTGACTAAAGCTACAGTCAATGTTTGGGCGCCCAAAATTACTTTCTGTCATACATGTAGGGCCCAACATGTCTAGCAGCACTGCTTAGGCTGGTGTGCAGCAGGATAGAGACTGCATCATCTCTGGATCTGATGGCAAACTGGAGGGGCATAAGAGTTTGGCATGGTTAATACATGACATATTCACAAGCTTTTGAAAAGTGTTCATCAATGATGTCGGGGCCACTGGGCGGTAGTCATGTAGTGTGATGTAATGGGAACAAAAAGGATGGTGACCCCAAGACACATCCAGTAAGACAGCAGTGTGGCACATATTCAGACAGACTGACTCACCTGTTCCTCCCTTCTCATCTTCAACATCTCATTTCCCACAACCATCAGGACGCTATTCTAATTCATGAGGTTTATGAGGAGGGAGCAGCAGCACGGGATGGCCGTCTGTCAGCCGGAGACCAGATACTGCAGGTAAGACACTTACTGACACTGAGGTTTATAGACAGTTTCAGTCAGACCTGTACCTGATGTTCTTAACCCAGCAGCATGGGATCATTATCTAAACATCATCTTCATGTACGCGTCCAAGAAACAACCCACTGTATGTGTGCATGCAATTTCTGATGAAACAACCCACTGTATATCTGCATGCGATTTCTGATGAAACGTGAACATGGCAAAAACAGAAATAAATGTACATGTTTCACGAAACTAGATTGCGAAGAAGATTAAGACCTTAAGATAAATTGAACTAGGATTTGGACCAAGATAAGCTGAGGGCTGTTTCTCAGCTGCAAATGGTCCACTGTCACTACTTTTGTGTGTCAGTACTTTAACTTTATTTTCAGGTGAATGGAGTGGATTTGCGCAGTGCAACGCATGATGAAGCGATTTGTGCCCTGCGGCAGACTCCAGCCAAAGTGCAGCTGACAGTCCTGCGAGATGAGGCCCAGCAGCGGGATGAGGAGAGTCTGGATTTGTTCCCCGTCGAGCTGCAGAAGAAGGCTGGACGTGGTCTTGGCCTCAGCATAGTGGGCAAGAGGTGCATGCTTTCTAACAGCACAAGTCAATAAGGTTTAGGTCTAGTTATTGACTTTAGGCCCTATTTAGTCCCTAAGTCCACTGACCTCTCCATGTTTGTTTTCCCATGGTTTCATGAATCCTGATTTATGAGCGTGCATTTTAACTCTGATCATTCTGGACAGCCTAAATCTGGTGATTTTCAGAATCAACAAAAAGACAAAGTACACAAAGAGGGACAGTTGGCACTGCTCCGGAACTTGGCTCTTGTAGGCTACTTTGCCACCTCACATTAGCGTGGCCGTCAACCTTCAGACACGAAAGGCTGTCTTTATCTTTTGTCTTAAATACACTCACACTTAATTCCCCTTCTTTTTCCCAACTTCCTTTGAGGCACCTTTCTAACTGCTAAAAGTAATTCAACTGTCATTTTCACATCACATTTTCTTTGGTAGGGTACTAGTTACCTCCGCCATGGAGGTTATTATGTTTTCGGTCAAGTTTGTCTGTTTGTGTGTTTGTTTGTTTGTTTGTCTGTTTGTCTGTTAGCAGGATAACTCTAAAAGTACTGACTGCATGGATTTGGATGAAATTTTCAGTATTGGGACAGATGTTTACATTTTGGTGGTGATCTGCCACACCGTCTAGAATTTGTATTGGGTCAATGACCCATATCGACTTGGCAGAGGTTTTTTTTGCTCTCCGAGTGCTTTTCTAGTTTAAAAATGTAGGCTACAGTTTTAAATGAAAGTGAAAAAAATATTTTTAAAAAACATTTTCTACATGTTGTGTCACATTCATTGTCTCCCGAGCTACGCATGGCGTATCAACCTTCTGCTTTCTTTCCTCCCCATAGAAACGGCACTGGGGTGTTCATCTCTGACATAGTCCGAGGTGGAGCCGCTGATGTGGATGGCCGGCTGATGCAGGGGGATCAGATCCTTGCTGTGGATGGGGAGGACATGAGGGAGGCCTCCCAAGAGACAGTTGCAGCTATCCTCAAAGTAAATTTGCCACACTATTTGAAATAGTAATGCTTGAGTAGAGCTGAAATTCTCCACAGCCCCTGATAGTCACCACCAGTAAGGCCCCCTGTCATGCAGGATTAGGGTGGCTGTCCTGGATGCATTTGACTTTTATTTACTAAATGTGTTTCCCCATCATTATCCAGAATCTATGCACTGATGTTTTCCCCACTCAAAAATCTGCACTATTTTCAGTATTGTATGGCCTTCTGATTAAATGCTTCCATTTTGGTTTAGCATTGAGTTAACCACAAACATACTGTCTAAACGTGCAATAGCCTTACTGTGTGGTCCAGGCCTCTGTGTGTGTCTGAGTGTGTGTGTTGCCTTGAGTGCTGTGGTCAGTGACTTGCGTGTGCCCCGCAGTGTGCCAGGGGGAAGGTGGTGTTGGAGCTCGGACGACTGAAGGCGGCCTCTTGGGTGTCATGCCGTCAGAACTCTAAGGGAGGCCAGGTGTGTATTGGGACCATCATCCTTCTTATATTGAGTAGAATCTGCTACCCCAAAGAAATCTCATTCTGGGCAATTGGTCCGAGATATTCACTGAAACTTTTCTACACTGAAGATTTTCTACAACCATGGAATCAAGATTTTTGTTTATTTCAGCACCAGTGTGTGATAAATTCACCTCTGAAATGGACTTCATATTCAGCTCATGCATTTCTGAGGGAAGCCCACACCGGCCCATAGTCACCCCCTCTCACACAGCACATGTGCAGTATGTGTGGATGAGAAATACAGACAATATGGCTTAACAGGAACTATCATGAGCTCAGCAATATTGGGCAGCCATAGTTTGGCAGATGCTACAATATGCTGACAGGTGACAACACACCGTTAAAAATGAAATCTAAACGCTGCTATAGCTGAATGTGCCTCTGTGTAAAGAATCACTTGTAATGTTTGTTTTCAACAAAAGACGGCCTTAATCAACACCATCAAACCAAGAATTGACCTCTAACTGCACTGTTTCAGTTTACAAATCTGCTATGTACCGCTACTGTGTAACTACTATCACACATGATTTAACTCTGCCTGCTTCAAAGTAAAAGAGAATATGCGTAACTCATCTCTCTCTCTCTCTCTCTCTCTCTCTCTCTCTCTCTCTTTGTCTTGCAGAAGATGCCAAATGCCAACAGCAGCAGTGCCACTTATGCTTCTCTGGCATCAAATGCCACCCCAAACCTCCTCAAGTCTGCCAATGACATGCCCACCAAGAGCTCAGGTGCAGCACAGTAGATCATATGCCCTTTAGGGGCGATGCACAGCCTTCACTCTGCATCAACTAACCCTAATCCGCTCCGAGACACACATGCTTCCTTTACACATGATTTTCAGTTGAGAGAAAATGATGTCCATGGGGGGGATAATTGGCAATCTCAGATCAGGAGCACTTACAGTACTGTAGGTTAAACATAAGCAGGATAGTACTCACCTAGGAAGTAGGGGCTCTTCCATCTCTGCTTGGCATTTGACACGCAGTCAGGCAGACTGTACCGTGTGGACTGATTAAGGGTTATGCAGTATTAATGGCACAGTAGTTACATGTAGAAACACTAAGACAACAAAAGTGGAAATGATTTCACTTCTTTCTTTGGAGAGCTGTTAGAGCAGCTGTCCATGCAGTATATCACAGGCTGTAGGACCCTGTCTTTATCCATGCCTTTTGTCAAGAGTGCTTTGTCAAGGCAATGACTTTACAAAGATCATGACGCCAAAAAGAATATCAGCATGTTTTCATAATAAAACATTTAACTAACTCTTTTATTTTGTGTTTTATTTTTACTTATGGACAGGTATGTTTCTTGGTAATTCTGTGTTCTCTGGTAACTGTCATAGGTGATAGTCACTCATGCTGCACAAATGATTTACCACATACTGTATTGTATTTTGCCTTGAACACAGCGAGCTGACAGTAGGCCATTCACACCTGTGCTCAGTGCTGAGAAAAGTAGGGTTCCACCACCACCATGACCCCTCACACACACATACACGCACACACACACACACACACACACACGTACACACACACACACACACGCACAAACACACACACACACACACACACACGTACACACACACACACGCACACACACACACACACATGCACACTCACAGATAGTCAAAACCTGATTGGGTGCTTTGATTGACCTTCAACTTACTGTTGGTAGAATAAGCTGTGCAGTATGACAGGTAGGCCTTCCTCTTGCACGCTATGTCTCCACCTCTTGGTGACTGCATTTTGCATGAAGCAACTGCCTTGTTAAAAGTCTGTAGAATATCTACATGTCCTTATGCAGACTTTTCTGCAAGCTAAATATTAATATCTCCTGTATGGCGCTATTGTTGATGAACTTTTTTCAAAGATTATTGTGTAGCAGTTGTATAACTATCACTGGTCTTGAGCAGCTTTTCTGCTGTTGACACAGAAACGTGTTGCCATGCTACTCTTTGCGGTCCTGGGAGGGAAAGATAGTCATTATCAGTGAGCAGGCTGGAACAGCTGCTTCCCCCTCTAGAGAACCTCTAGACAAATCTAATCATGTCAATAAACTAAAGGCATAAATTGGGCCTAGGTCATCTACTTAAAGTCAGTAAAGCTAACATCTGTGATCACATTAGAACGCTTTTTATTCATAAATTATAGTCATTGATCTGCTTCAAATCACATTGCCACAGAATAAATACTATGCCATGTTGGGTCCTTTAATTTGGCCTCTGTCAAGTCCTGGAATCTGATGTAAATTTGAGCTATTTGAAGTGTGGAAATCTTGTTGATCCATGTTGTTATTAGTACTTGAAGAACGAAAGAGAATTCTCTGAAAAGTGTGGAGCATTTCAACCATAGCCTCGTCGCTCAAGGTTACTGAACGTTGCCGGTAAGAAAAAAGAGGGATGACACATCACACTCGTACAACATGGAGCGGATATCAAATCAGCACTAATGAACTGAACAGCGCATGGAAACTCTCTTTCAGTTTCACTCCCATGTGCCCCTTTCAGTTAGCATTAGCCATTAGCCGCCGCTTCACTGTTCATGTTAATCTGTCCCGCCCATTTTAGTATTGTTCTCTTCCGTACTTCTGCTCCGCCACTGGCCTTCATGCACATCCATTCGATTTTCATGAAATATGACGCTCACAAAACTGCTTGTATTAGCCATGGAAATACAGTTTTTACTACTGAAAACGTCCTCCTTGTTCTGGCGATATAGCCTATTCTGCAAATATCCAATCAGACAGATTAACAAATTTAATTGAATAAATTTTCCTCTAGAAGTTGACAAGCATTTGTAAGTAAAGCAAGCAACTTAAAGTGATACTGTCCCATTTTTGGAAATAAGCTTATTGTGCACCTCTCCTTGAGTTGAATGATTGGGTTTTA
>JASCQY010129768.1:2500-13385 GCA_030264315.1 Sardinella tawilis
ACACACACACAATACACACACACACAACACACACACACACACACAACACACAGCTTCATAACGAGTGGTGGCCATCAGGGTGTTTGTGTTTATCAGATTGTCTGTGATTAGATTCACTGTTAAAAGGTTGTTTAGCGTCTCCACTCCGCCGTTGCAAGTAATCGAATCCTTTATTGCCGGTTAGCCCAGTTGCAGAGATATTGGGCACTTAAATGTCTGTTCACTGAATGTAAAACAATCCACACAAACTGCTATTCATCAGCTACGGGTTCAGAGCCTGATAAAGAGGAAGCAAAAGATGATGCAATTTCTGAGCCTATTAAAAGGTCCCACAGGGTCGCTTTGACAAGTAGAGGGTACATGTAGGGTAGACATTCAGTTACCACTGTGGTCGCGTCTCATATCGCGCACTTGCACACTTCAAACACTATGTCTTGGTGCATTCTGAATGTTTGTTTGGGATCACGATTTAAACAGCAGTTAAGTTTGTCACTTCTGTTAAGTGTTTTCAGTTAAGTGCTCCATTTGGGACAACAATTCACGTCAAAAATGCACTCTATGGCCATAAGTAGCCGTGCACACTGTGCAGTGTTGCAGTGCAAGTGCGCCATATGAGACACAGCCTGTGTGTGGCTAGCATTGGTTAGCTTGCTAGCATTTTTAAATGTGCAGGCCAGGGGTGCATTTCTCCATACCATAGGTGCTAACCAGTTAGCAACTTAGTTGGCTGGCAATCGGCAATTGAACTGCAACCAACAAAGCCGCTAACTTAGTTAACAGTTGCATTGGAATTTCGCTGGTTGCCGGTACATCTTTAATGCATTTGTAAATCAAGTACGACACACATAGCGCCAACACTACAAACCACCAACGTCTTTTGTATTCTGCTTCGTTCCTTCTCCCCAGGGCCTCACAAGCACCAGAGCGCCGTCACGTGCCTCCAGTTCAACAAGAGCTTTGTGGTGACCAGCTCGGACGACGGCACGGTCAAGCTGTGGGACCTGCGCACGGGTGAGTTCGTCCGCGACCTGGTGAGCCTGGAGAGCGGCGGCAGCGGCGGCGTGGTGTGGCGCATCCGAGCCTCCAACACCAAGCTGGTGTGCGCCGTGGGCAGCCGCAACGGCACCGAAGAGACTAAGCTGCTCGTGCTGGACTTCGACGTGGACATGAAGTGAGGAGGTCGACGAGGTCACGCAAGCACGGTGGAAGGGGGGCGGGTGGGGGGTGGGTCGCTCGCCGCCAGCCATGACTGAAATATGGAAAACTCGATCGGTGTCCATCGGGGTGGGAAGCTCAAGAGACCACGTTCATCCTCTCCCCTCCGCCCCCTACCAAGAAACAACCACATGGAGGCGATGGGGAAATGGGGTTTTCCGTCGACCGCTTCGAGATCACCCTTCAAGAATGTGGCCGGGGGCAACAGATGATGCCAGAATGTTCTAGAAGTCCGTTTCGACATCATCTCCAGCCCCTGCTTCTCCCTCCTCCCCTCTCATTGGCTGTCACCTCCCTTCGGACTTAAGACCCAATCAAAACGAAAAAGAAAAAAGGGACGGTCGGCAGGAGCTCAAGCACTGACTTAAAACTGATACAAAGGCCAAAATTTTCTCCGTCTCCCCCCTACTGGTGTGGAGATGTATTGCACAGAAACTCATCCATCTCCAAAACAGCCTGGTTCAGCAACGTGGGGAGTGCGAGTATAAGGTACGGTAGTGAATGTAGGCTTCTTCAAGAGACGTTAAATGCCAACCCAGGCTGTGGAAAGACTGCTGTACAAAATTAGTCCACAAGAAAGAGATAGAGAGAGAGAGAGAGAGAGAGAGAGAAAGGAAAAAAAAAACAACATACGGACATTTTGTCATGAAATGGTAAATATTGTATAAAGTAAAAACATGCTGAAACGGATGTAAATTGTTTTCTAAAGAGAATATGAATATTGCTTCTTATGGGGGTGGGTTAGGGCATGACTAAGCATATATGAGGCAACAGCCTTTAAAACAAAAAAAACTCACCTCATCGCTTTTTTTTTTTTTTTTCTTTTGAAGAAACGGTCATTTATTTAAAACTGTATCGTCATTCTGTACTGTGAAAGTTTGATCTTTCTTGCATTGTCACTCATCACAATGACAAAGAAGAAAAGCACCCATGCCACAAAACCCATCCTGCTCTGCAGTACTTGCCAAGAGACTCAGTGTTTCACAGTGTTACTACCCAGTCCATTCTCCTACTCCCTCTCTCTCTCTCTCACTCTCTCTCACTCTCTCTCTCTCCCGCTCTCCCTCTCCTTGATCAAGTTTGTTCTCTCTCTTGCTCTCTCTATCTCTCTCCTTGATCAAGTTTGTTCTCTCCCTCTCTCTTTCTTTCTCTCCTTGATCAAGTTTGTTTTTTCTCTCTCTCTCTCTCTCTCTCTCTGTCTGTATTTACTTGGTCAAGTTTGTGGATCCGTGCTCCTTACTTCAATCCTCTGTGGCTGCCAAACCCGCTGTAATGGTCTGCTGCTACTAAGAAGACCTTTTTTTTCCCTTTACTTTTTTTTTTTTTTTTTTTTTTTTTTTTTTTAATCAATGCTGTTATCATGACTGTGACGTTTTAGTCCCAGGATGAATAACCTCCCAAAACCAGACGTTGCTGTTGACCTTGTCATTTGTTTCTTTCTTTTGTTTTTTATTTTCATTTTTTTCGTGCCATTGATACTGAAGCCAAATGTGCCTCTAAGAGGCTAATGGTGATTGACAGCTGGTGTGCGTGCTTGTGGCTGTTTGTGTTTGTTCTCGTCGGATGAAAGAAGCGAGCGAGCGAGTGAATGGGTTGTGGAAGAGAGGGGAGGGCGGGGGGGAGAAGAAATGCATCTTGCGTTCCATGTCTGTCTTGATGATG
Source organism: Sardinella tawilis (assembly GCA_030264315.1). Taxonomy (NCBI): domain Eukaryota; kingdom Metazoa; phylum Chordata; class Actinopteri; order Clupeiformes; family Clupeidae; genus Sardinella; species Sardinella tawilis. Next base: position 5,378 of record JASCQY010129768.1, read on the forward strand.
AAAAAGATGATGTAATGGCATTGCTTTCATGATTTGGGTTACATATTTTTTTTTATTTATTATTATATATGCCCACTGTTGTGCGGTGACTGTGTTTTGCTTTCTCGGTGTCTGACCTTGTTAGGACTTCAGCGAAAGCGAGCCTTGTTAGCTAAGCTGGCCATTCCCGTTGGCCACTCCCCGTGTTCATTGCCAAGCACCAGTCAAAACTGAACTGTGACATGTAATCGCGCATTGCTGTCCTTCTCAACCTTTTTTTTTTTTTTTTTTTCCTCCTCCATCCCTACCCTCCTACCTCCCCATTTTTCCTGGTTCATGTTCTGCTCTGGTTTGTAAAATCAGATGAGTCTGGTTTGACGCTTCATTCAAAGGTGGGGTTTGAAAAGAAGGATCATCTTATCGTTTGATCCATTACCTTTTTTTTAAATCATTGTTGTTATTTTCTTATAAATTATAAAGTGCAATAAAATGTGCGGTATCATTTTTCAAAGCCCTTGTCTTGTCTTGTGTATGAAGATGACTGCCAAAAAAAAAAAAAAATTGCCATCATCCTTAAGATCCTCTTCCTCCACTCCAACCAAAAACTTCTAATCAATCAGTGGGTGTGATTTAAATTTGCTGGATGAAAGTTTGTCGTTGGAATCAATAAGAACACTTTTTAGTCAGCCAAGTGTTCAAGAAAGTTCTGATCGATGAAGACACCGGCTTCTGCAGGAAAAGCCATCTGACTTTTCTTTTGCAGCCTCAGCTAATAGAATTGCTTCCGTCCAGACAGTCAGACACACACACACACACACACACAGGGCCCCATCAAGAGGCATTGCTTCCGTCCAGTCAGACACACACACACACACACACACGGGGCCCCATCAAGAGGCATAGGGTTATTATAGGCTGCAGCCATAATTCTGTCCGAGGCGTTTCTGACAATGCAAGTCCAAGACCATCCTCCGTCCCTGTACTATCAAATGGATTTATAGAATTGGCAGCAGCTGTGGTGAGGGACGGTGTAATAAATGGCATTAGCAAGATTAAAAATGGAAGGAGTGTTTTTTTTTGTTTTGTTTTTTTTCTCCTTCCTTTAGAAAGATGGGTAATGCTTTCCTTTCTTCTCCTCCACGAAGGCGTGGGATGAATTAGCCGTTGGTCTGTAAGAAAAATAACACATTAAATTAACATTAGCTTTGGGTGATTGAGGAAACCCATTCATCAAAGCCAAAGCCCCCCCCGACTCCAAATTCTACTACTTTTGATCACAACGGGACCACAGCGGTAGCTAGAACAAAGAGGGAATTGCCACCATTAACTTCAAATAGTGTATTAACCTTCCGAGTGTTTTATAGGGTTTCGGGGCAGGAAAAGACATGGAAAACTGGCCAAACCTCCAAAAAACTTTGACCCATCGGGAGGGTCTTAAAGTGGCTGTTTGTTCCATTGAGAGGCTGAACATGGGGAATGGCTTGTACCTGTACATGCCCACAGGGAAACCTACAGCTAAGCAGGCAAAAGGGTCACCCTGGCTGCGTACAGTACATCACACAAACACCTAGCGCACAGACATCAGGCCTGTGTGCGCCCGCTAAGAGCACGTTTTATAGAGGAAGTGCCCTAGCGCTATAAAAGCAAGTAAACAGCAGAAAGAATGCTCAAGCGTTCCGCCTTGAAAACAACAGGGCGCAGCAGGGCTTTAATGAAGCCGTTCTTTAATGTTCTTTTTCAAGGCCTCCCATCTGAAGCTGCGGAACATAAATTGCAGCCAAGGTTCCGAGGGACCACATGGAATCAATTCTTACGATGTATTAGATGCACTCTTCCTTTGCTTCTCTTACCGTTTTTTTTTTTTGCGGTCATCTTTTTGAAATGGGCAAGATAGGCCTTGAGGAGATGTAAAATACCCCTGAAGACTCAGTAGTTCTATGAGCTTAATAATAGACCCCATCTCACCAGGTGTCGGACAGGTTACTTAAAAATATCTGGAAATCGCACCCAAGATGTACATTTCTACACTAAGACTAAATTGAAAAAGAAAACCGAAACCTGTCCTGGTATAACCTTCTGCCAAAGCCCTTTCTCGTTGCTTTTTGGAGTGAAAAATGTTCCTGCAACATGATACACTCTGAGATAAGCTTCCCTGTATTTAAATCTTTAAGCGCTCTAAAGTACCTCTGTGAGAGTAAGCGATGGGAAAGCGACAGAGCTAAATTGCAGACGAGGTTTTTGCTCCAAGTGCTTCAAGGGTGTCTGACTGCTCGTCATGTGAGGATCCCAGAGGCGAGGTAAACAGGCAATTATTTGTCCCGCAGAAGAACACCACAGGTGCGTAATGGGAAAAGGTTTCCATAGACACCAGATGAGTTGGAACATGTCAAGAAAAATATCGACCCCCTTTCAAAAACACATGCCTTTCTAATAAGATCCACTTTGCCTAAGGCCAGGGAACAGCAGTCACGCAAGATAACATATAACATTTCTGTCAGAAGGGGCTTGGAGGCTCGGTGAGCAATAGGATGGCTTGTGCCCAATGTTAATAATATTTCTCTGCAATGCTTGCCTATCGAATAATTCATTCATCAACAAACTCATTTTCAAAGACTGAAGCGAACATGTTGGATGAAAACTGTACACTTGTACAGACGTGTACTCATAGCAGAACTAATTGGATTGATTTAGTGCCATGATGATGTGTCTATTAATTGGAAACATTCTTGATGTCATTGTGAAACTGAAGATGAGCCTGAGTTGTTATAATGCCGTGATCTTTGCCTGAGGCACTCTGTCCTCAGCTACAACCTTCAATCGTCTCACTTGTGAAACTTACTGTACCTTGCCTTTTTTTTTGTTATTTCAAATGTTTGTCTTTCCGCAAACATTGTATCAGAAACATTTGAAGCGTATTTTCAGCATACAAAGATCTCTGAAGATGTCAAACCTCAGTAGAGTTCCTGAGAAGAGCACAAAAAGAAGTGTGAAAACACATCCTTGACTTGTTGAAGAGTTATGTCTTGCTTTTTATTTCAATTGAATGTCAAAACAAGTGTACTGTGAGAGTTAGTGAGGGGGGTTGTTTGTCAGCATTAGTAAAGGAGCTCATTCTTCACAACTTTTAGGGAAACTCCAACTCTGTAACTCTGAGAGGAAAACAGGAAGTCTAAAGAAAGAAAGTAAACGTTTGTGGCCTTTGCAAGTGTCAACGCCTATTTTTAAAAATAAGCTATTAGTGAAACCTCACAATTTTTTTTCAACCTGCCACAGGGGCCTGTGCGGTTTGGATGCCAACGTGTCAAGACAAAATAATCAAGGCTTTGTGCTTAGTATACTAAATTTCAAGCGAGGTTGGAGTACAAAGACAGTGTTCAGTGAAAACATATTGTCAGTCAGTTGCGTATCACAAACATCTACAGAGATCCCAGTGGGGTATTCCAAAAGGGCTTAGCTGACTTACAGAAAATGGTAAATCTGCTAATAAAAGTCCCCCGCTGGCTTTGTTTAATGAGGAGAATGCAGACCCAGGGCTCCTGTATTATCAGGGTTATGTCTACCTCTGAATTAACTTACTCTGGTTTACCCTTTAAAGGAATTATTAAAGGAGTCAATCAACACGTAGCCCTGTTGTCTGAGGCTACCAAGTGCTGTTGATAGGTATCAGAACGACAGCAGTAGGTACAACGTAGATCGAATTCACAAATTGGCCACTACCGCTAACAGATTAGGGCATATCTGTTTTGTTTTTATATGCCCTAATCTGTAAGCGGTAGTGGCCAGTTCGCCAGTTCGCGAATTTGGTCTACGTTGTACCTACTGCTGTCGTTCTGATACCTACTGACATCACTCGGCAGCCTCAGACAACAGGGCTTCGGTTTGATTCACTCTGGATAACTCCTTTAACTGCCTTCTTGGTAGGCCTATACCCCCCACACCCAGACCCAGACCCTTGGGGACTAACCAGGCCACAACTCTGTTCTGTTTGACGGTCGTCTGAGAAACCAAATGACCAAACAGATGCCTGTCATAGACAATCAATCAACTCCAGCCATGCATCAAGAGAGAGAGAGAAAGTCTTTATTGGCCATTATGCTTCATCTTTTTCACACTTCAAGTCATACCCCAAGCAGCAGGTGTTGAACGAAAGCTTGCATAGCAAAAAGTAGCCAATAGCATCACAAGCATGCAGAGTAACATGAATAATGTCGCACTCCCAACACGGGCTACATACAACATACAATATAATATATACACATCCCTCCCCCCTCATACAGTGCATACTCCCCCATTCCACATGACGGAAAACAAACCCTGTCATTTAGCTGCGGTCCCATGTGTGCATTATGTATGTATGGCCACATAGCTTATTCATCACATCTATTATGCATGCAGTCGTTAGGCAGTGGGCGCATACTCAGTCATTTATGATACGAGAGAAATGATACGACAGATGTGTGCGGGTATCTGTGGCGTTCACCTGCTAGTTGAAGCCATTCATTCTCCTATTTAAGAGACATTATCGACCTGTTGTGGTGTCTGAGATTGGCTTCGGGTCGCACTGTTTGACAGATGAAGATGATTAAGCAGCATTTAAAAGTGTGAGTTTTCCATTGTGTGTGTGCGTGTGTGTGTGTGTGTGTGTGTGTTTGGGGTGGGGAGGGAGGGTGTGTTGGTGGTGTCATTCCCTTTGCCATCTGTCAGAAGATGGCTGGTCAGGCTCCGTGGCAACAGAGACAGTTGGCGTAGGTGGAACGGAGGTTGTCTACTGTCATCACACATTAATTCCCTTTCTTTCCTTCTCTCTCTCTCTCTTCTCCCTCTCTCTCTCTCTCTCTCTCTCGCTCTCTTCTCCTGTCCTCTCTGTCTTTCTATCTGTCGGGTTCCCTGTTTTCTCCTCATCCCTCCTGTCTTTCCTCTTCTCATGTTGTTTGTCAGTTTCTCTCTGCTTTCCCTGATGAATTTCTCTGTGGCAAGTAGAGTGTGACAGAGGCGGAGTGGATCAATGCCTTTGCTCTCACTCTCCTCTCCTCTCCTCCCCTCTCCTCTCCTCCCCTCTCCTCTCCTCTCCTCTCTTCTCCTCTCCTCTCCTCTCCTCTTCTCTCCTCTCCTCTCCTCTCCTCTCCTCTCCTCTCTTCTCCTCTCCGCTCCGCTCCTCTCCTCTCCCCTGTCCTCTCCGCTCGGCTTTCATGCATTTCAAATGCAGCGCTGCTCTCGATGTCTCTCCTCCTTGCCTGTCTGTCAGCCACTAGTTTGCACCTTCTCCGGTTCATCTTTGGAGGCAGAGGAGGGGTTGATGTTATCTAAGAACTCTTGAGCACTGAAACAAGAGATAGCACACCCAAGGCAAGAAAGCATTGTGGGAGGTTTCTTGAGACCAGTCGGTCGTTTGGTGGGTCGGTTAGTCGGTGGCTCTGAAGCCCTTGTGGTAGCTGTATGTCATCCATGCCGGTGACCCCTTGGTGACCCCTGTCAGGCCTTTTCCTTTGTGCGGGGGTGACTAATGACCTTTGGTGACAGATTAGTTTCCAGCACAAGACAAAGCAGGAAGCGATTGCACTGTTGGTTTCCATGGGAGCGGGAGGTGTTTATGGGGCTATGCTATTTGGCATGCCCAATCTGTCACCATGGTGACAGGGGTTGTGAGAGGGAGGTCAAAGGGTGTGTGTGTGTGTGTGTGTGTGGGGGGGGGGGGGGGGGGGGGAGTGGGGTGGTTTCACCCCCCCAAAAAACTATACGGGGCCTTTAGTCAGTCAGTTAACAGAGCACGTGCAGGGAATACATAGAATGTGCCGTCTGCCAAAGGCGAATGGTGTTCTCACCACCTCATTCACATTATTTATCTGTTGCTTTGTTGCTCTTTAGAATGGTGGACCAGTCACATTCACTTCGCTTCACTTGGGTACTTTGAAGCAGGTGGGACTTTGAACTCTAAATCTAACCCTAGGTTAGGTTTGCTCACTGATTGGCTGCTAGAAAATCTAGTCGGGGAAACGGAAGCCTTAGGACAGTGTCCCTGATGTAGTATTGAAGAGAATTATAATTGTGAGTCGAGGAACCATTTATTTTCTTCTCTGTTTCCCGCTCATCTCTTTGCCGTTTCTCTCAGTGTCCAGTCGAGTCAAATCTTTCTCTCTTTCTCTCTCCCTCCCTCTCTTCAGTTTTACTCTGTGTGTGTGTGTGTGTGTGAATGTGTGTATGTGTAAATCTCTGACGTCGTGCGACTATTTTTTTGAGATTACTAGTGTGTGAGTGATGAGTGATTGCTGGTAGCCTGCAGCCTGTTCCATCTTTCTAAAAGCAAGCTCTCCATTTCCACGTCTCTTCCTGAGATCTTAAAGGATATCAGTCTTTCAGCTAATACCAGTCCTCCCGAGACAACAGCCTACTTTCTGATGTTTTTGGACAGCCCTACTTATGTGGAACTAAGAGATTTGCCATATGTCAGACTAAAACAACCACACGCTTTGTCTTTACAAACAGCAACACAAACATCAAGCTTCTATTGTATTTAGTTTCAAAGGAGAAGTTCGGAGTGAATCAATCCATAGCCCTGTTGTTCAAGGTCACTGAATGCTGTTCATTGGAAAAAGAACAAAAAAATGTGATACTGCATAGACTGAATAATGAACCTGGCAGGGCAACTAACATTAAGTAAATGGGGCATAGTGTCCTACTTTCAGTTTCATTTCGCTATGCCCCATTCAGTTTACAATAGTTATTGGTTTATAACTCTGCCTATGTTGCATCAGTTTTTTTCATTCTTTTTGCTACAGACAGCATTCAGTGACCTCTAACAGGGCTATGGATTGATTCACACCAAACTTCTCCTTTTATGTCTCAGTGAGATTAATAACGAAGAGATACAGTTGGACAAATATTATTTGTTAACAACAATAAATGTTTCCTGCTGCACTTTTATCAAAGCCCTCAGTGGTTTTGAATGTGACTGTGGTGATTTAATTAACATTAATTAGGCTACCTTTCTTTTCTAAGAAAAGAAAATGTATAATTTTTATAAATGTTATACATTTTTAAGATTTGTTCTTAAAGTAGTATTATTAGAATTAAGTTATCTTAGTTTTTTTAAGTTAAGTTTAGTTTAGTTAAGTTATATGAGTATTACCTTATTTCTTTTATTTTGACATCACCTCTTTCTTTTTATCTTTAGGCCTTTATAGTATTATTTATTATCAAGCTAAGTTTAATTTTATTGTAAGTCTTATCATTTCATTAATTATTTTTGTTTTATCTTTATTCTGTTTTTTTTTTTTTTTTTTTTTACAGCACTTTGGTCAGCTGTTGTTTTTTAAAGTGCTTTATAAATAAAATTGACATTGACAATTGACATTGACCTTATCAGCATTAACAGTAACAGCTAATTGCAAATTGCCTTACAATTTTAGATTTGTAACTAAGCATTTCACTTTAGTTGCTGTCCGTGCAGGCAGAAGAATTTGGCACACCCACTGTAATTCAACTTCACAAATCTCTGTTGAAGCAACAGGGCCAACGTGAATAGTGCATTGATTAAAATATGTATGGGAAAGTAGTTTTTTGTTTTTTATTACTAGTTGTATTAGTATGTAGTATTACGTAGTAGGCCAGTACTACTACTACTACTACCTCTAGTAGTAGTCATAGTATTATTGCATGCTAACTGTTCTCCCCAAGGCTGTGTTGTGCAGTGGCAGGTGATGTACAGTTGTGTTATCTGGGAGGCTACTTTGCGGAAGGATCGGATTGCCCAATTCTGTTGTTGCTGCCTTTGGCATCAGGTGCAAATGATGACCTGTGTTTACAGATCTGCCTGCCGGCATTGAAGCTGTCATTATGGAAGGGAGGAAATGTCTCTCTGGCGCAGTCATGTAGAGGGATGTGAAACCCAACATGGAAAGCTGTCATCATAGTGTGGGGTTACACTGTGTTCTGAATTTACATATAGTACATCTCACACACACACACACACACACACACACACACACACACTCTCTCTCTCTCTCTCTCTCTCTCTCTCTCACACACACAC
>JASCQY010129794.1:0-13383 GCA_030264315.1 Sardinella tawilis
ACAGAAATTGAAGGAAGGATAAAGACAGAAAAAGACAGAAATGGAAGGAAGGAGAAGGGAGGGGGGCAGTACGCTGGAGGGGAGGGCAGTGACGGAAGAAAGGGAGTGGGGGAGTAGGTTGGAGGCGGGGGCCGTCACAGGGAAGAAGGCACAAGGGCAGCAAGCTGGAGGGGAAGAAGGGGGGAGGGCAATCGGCTAGAGGGGAGGCAGTGACGGGGGAAAGAGGATGGAATACTGGTCACTGGCTTTACCCCCTAAAAGGGCAGACAACATTTTCTATTTTTGTTGCTGTATTTTTGTGCATTCATATTATTCTGTTGACATTTTCTTTCTTCCTTAACCTTTAGCTACACACTCTAATTTCATAACGATGTCAATGGCCTGTCGCGTTACAAAATCAACAAGAAAAAGAGCTCTTTATTCAGGATATCATCAGTGAAGCATGCTGGCACTGTAGATCTCAGCATATTTTCAACCATCCACCTCAAACACCTACAAGCCTGCTCCACGATTCCAGAATTACCCAACACTGCCATAAAAATCCATCCACCACTGCAAAACACCCACAAAACCCTGACCACCACGGACAGAGGCAGAGGCAGAGGCAGCGGCAGAGGCAGAGGCAGCGGCAGGCCAGCAGCTCAACTCACCGCAGCTGGCTCATCTGCACTACGGTGCTGATGAGTTCCTCCGAGAGGTCGACATTGTAGAGCACCAGCGAGGCCAGCCGGTCCTTCCACTGGGCCAGGAAAGCCGCGCGCGGGAGGAGCATGCTGGACAGGTCCAGGGAGGTGAGCGCTGGCAGGGGCTTGAGCAGGGCCTCCGCATCCACCTCCTCTGGCAACCCGCCCAGGTTCAGCAGCCGCAGTCGGTTAAAGCCCTGTGAGGAGAGGAATGAAAGGGAAGGAGGGAGGGGGAGAGGGAGAGGGAGAGACAGAGAGAGAGAGAGAGAGAGAGAGAGAGAGAGAAAGATGATACAACTTGTGAGTCTATATATGCAGAAAGCCCTTGAGTAATCTAGTTTCTCTACATTTTTAGATTATAGATATAGTTTATTCTGGTCTTTTTAAATTCTGCTGGGGATGTTAAAGGAACAGCATGTAAGTTTGTGGCCAAAACTGGTGCTGCAATCACATTCAAAGTACTGCAGAGCATAATATCCCTTCCACCTCCTCCCAGACAAGAGGTTGCCAGCTAAGTTGCCAAAATCAGATAGGTGTAGGTTGGCGCAGCAGGCCAAAACACATAATATGCACATAATGACAACATAAACACAAGTTGACGGCTGCAACTTCTGTACTGGGAATATTCAGGCTGCATTACTGTCGTCAGTGACAAAAGTATTTGAAATGATCATGATTCCGTAATGTCTGGTGATGCATCATGATATATCAATGATTAATTTACATTTATTTCTTACATACTATTCCTTTAATTTCACTGCCTATGACATTGTTATTGTAATTAATTCACTGTACATATCAAACAATATCAACACTTCCTTTCAAAATACAAATCCAACACAACAGTGATCATTTACTCCTCATAATGTTACATATTATGATATTACATTATTATGATATTACATTGCCAAGCATTATTGACACAAAGCCCTATCCTTCATGTACTGCCCCATGAACACACTACATAGAGTACAGTGCATCCCTTACCTGAAAGCTGAAGTTGTTGTCCAGCGCAAACCTGGCTGGCCGTTCATCCTCTTCGTCATCATCATCTTCCTCAGCGCACGCCAGCGGAGCACCGCCCTTCCTGTAGAAGATGTTAGTGCAGCCGAAGAGGCTGAGGGACACCAGGGTGTGCCGGAAGCTGGTCAGCGCTCGCAGGCTGCGTGCCGACAGGCTGTTGCAGTACGTCAGGTGCAGCTCGATAAGATCCTGCCAAAGGGGAGGAATGTGTTACCCAGATGGGAAACTCCTGGCAACCCAGCTTGACGGGGTGGCATGAGCAGTGGCCAGTGCCAACTACGCCAGTAACAGACACCATTCCCACTCAGTTCAAGTGCTGATATGGTGCATACCCTACCTATGTTGGCAATGGGCCCGCATAGTGGTGTGTGTGAAAAACAACTGAACCTCTGCAATCTCAGTGGAGGCAAAGGCTTGAAACCAAGCAATGCTTCTCTGAGAAGTCACATGCTTAAACAACCAAGAAAACTTCAGAGGACTTGTTTTGTATCTTTAAACCATTTTGCGTGAATGGCAAAAGTGGAAGTAAAAAACTGTGCTCCCTACACTTAAGATTAGGACAAGCTCTACAACTTTTACTTTGCTTCAAAAATATACAGTAGGTTTACATATTTGCATTTTTGTACACAATCCAGCTCACTTTTGCAAATATCTCAGATAAAACACCTGATCTAATTTGTCAGGTCATCATGTACTTTCTCTTACTAGATATTACACAATGATGTAATATTATTTCTTTGATGAGCACATCTCTGAGACACCAACTGCTTTATGACAAGGCAAAGTCCTCCCCTTATCCCTAATTCAGGAATGTTGAGACAGCAAACTTTTATTTCCCCCTTCAGATCCGCCTCCACCTCACCCCCTCCAGCATGGACTGAGGCCAGATCATCCAGCACATCCTCACTTAAGCGCTGGGATAATCAAGCAGCCATGCTACTCAAAAGGGCCAAGTGACCTTTTAGAGCGGCCTGTCTCAACAAGCATGTGTTCACCAAGGGTAATTTGAGCTACAAATGAGTGTTGAGGTGAACAAAGTCTTAATTACTTAATCTAAGGCAAAGTTTAAGGAAGTGCGTGTTCCCACCTGTGCTGACTGATGCTATTAATAATTGATGATAGTGGATAAAAAATATATCGGCAATAGGACTCTTTCATGGTGTACAGGAAAAAGCAGTGTACAAAATCTTTACTAAAACAATCGAAGACATACTATTAGACACACTTGGCCCATTGTTTCATACTGTATAAGCACATACATTTAAGAGAAGAATTCAGTTGGGCAGCCATTAGCGTTTTAAAGCTAACAAGCTATGGGACACTTCGTGACAACAAGACACCCCCTACCCCCACCCGCCCCACCTTTAGGCATACATAACAGGACCATACTCAGGGCCTTTGACAGATGTCTAGTGTTAGCCCCACCCAACAACCCGAACCCTGCACCCTGCCCCCGTCCACTCTACCTGCTTCCCAATGGCCTCCAGGTCTTTGTCTCGCACCAGGTCCTCTCTCAGTTGCACTCGGGTGAGTCTGGTGCTGCGCGGGTCTGAGAAGAGCTGGAAGAAGCCGTCCTGCGGCTCAAAATTGCTGTCCGTGTGGACCAGCTCTACATATCTAGAACAGAGGGGGGAAAAAAATCTGTTTTAACACAATCATATCATGGCATTAAATATGAATGGGAAATATACTGTTGCATAATTTGGATTCTGCTGCTTTTATATACACACTTTTTGTTTGTTAGATTTTTTTTGCACACTTTTCCCCACTACAAGCAGTCGATCACTTGCACACCGTATTCCCCAACCCATAAGAAATGAACCTACGCATTAACCAGCTTGTCGCAGATTTCACTTGGAAGAAACACATCAGGGCGCAGGGTTAGCTTGTTCCTATCCCCCAGGTAGCACATTGTCCGCCTCAGGTTGCGCAAGCAGAAAGCTGTGCACAGAGCCATCAGACTGTCTGGGTTGTCCCCTGCTTTGGCCGCCATGGCCACGTCCCTGCTTTCTCTCTGGTCTGGAACCTGGATGAGACAGGGGGTCTTCTGGGATGTTCTCAGGCAGTAGTCATTGAGAGTGTCAGGAGAGACAGGAGACACTACTGAATTCTGCACAAATAAAAAGCCTGTTGGAGGCTATCAATCCAAGGATACCTGCAGGTTAAAGTGAAACAACACAAATTAACTGACAAAACAAGAAAAGTCTATGATTGAAAAAAATTGAAAAATCTCACATTGTGGGCCTACATACTGCGTAACTGGAGAGCAAGGGAATTTTATGGGACTTTTCTGGGCAACACGATTTATGAAAGCATCGCATTAAATTATTTTGACTTTAGATTGTTTAGGTTTCAATCAACAAGGCTCAGAAAAAATAAGGTTACAAACGACATGCGTGTTATCTGTGCAACTTTCATACTAAATTTGGAATTCTGCTTCTTACGCTTGGCAGCTTCTCAATTAACATTGTTATTGCAAGGTACTCTATTTGCACAGTTGTAAAGTATGCAACTTAATTCGTTATTACACAATTATAAACTATTCGTCGTAATGTTTACTTGGAAGCTTTAGCTAGCCGCTGTAAAAGAGAAACCGATTTCTTCGTTGTGAAATACTGTTCGCAGACTCTTTACTACGAAATCCTGGAGCTGATAGTAAACAGTAACAGAACATGTAGTTTCCTATATAGGATTAAACAGATCCAATACTTATTCAAAGAAAATATGGCAAAGATAAATAAATGTTACGCAGTTGAGTCTTACCCAGTCAGTGCAGCAAGCTATGCTAGCTTGTTACGATAGCTGGTCAAAACTAGATAAGCTGTCAACCAAGAATCTTTGCTAATAAGAAATATTCCTGAAGTATATGCAAACAAAACACTGAGTGTGTCGAGTTACATCAATTACAAAATTAAAAGATATAATACATGCCAACCTCCTCATACTCTGAACCGGGTTCATATTAACGGCATACCTAGCTACAGCTAGCCATACAGTTCCCGAGAGCTACTGGGTAGCTAATTCTCAATTGGTTAGCTTGGGCGCTACGATTAGCATGCTACCTAACTGGCTAGTCTCCTAGTGTTTAATAATCTCAGAAGATCCATCGCAAAACTGTGTTATTTGACAGCGCCGAAAATGCGAACACTCATCATACGTTCCCATACCTTAATGTTGATCAGTGCTGACACTGTACGATCATGCAATAAAATTTGAATATGTTGACACCTAATGATCTCTTTATTATTTTTGGTTTCGCCCCTGATGTCAACAAAACAGCCTCGTCTTCCGGTTCACCTGTACATCACATAATTGCTTCCTCCTTTAGGGGAGGAGTTGGAGGCTGGTTGGTGGATGAGTAAGCTAGCTATGTGCTCAAAATTAATCAATTTATGTAGCCTAGTAAGGGTTTCGGCTGTGTAGTGCACATGGTTTATAAACTCTCAAATACAAGTGTTAAAAAGGAATCATTATTTCAATAGTACAACTATTTACACTTTCTTCTTTTTAGCAGTCAAATACAGTATATATTTTCTGATAAGGTTGCTATTTACAGACTTTTTAAGTGAAAAAATTGTTTGCTCTTCTGCAGTACCCCCCCTTCTTCCTGAATTTAGTGCTAAATCTGAGACAGTGCCAGTTTTAGACTAGGCCTTCTGTCCTTAGATTTTCTTGTGATAAGCTTAAATTGTGTAGAATTTATTTATATTAATTCTCCCCTCAGTCATGAAAGGTTTCCTAGTTCCTGAAGATGAGAAATAGCCTACTCAGGGCTGCATTAATTCATTCTTAGGAAAGTGTTTCTTGAGGGTTATATTTAGCCTACTGCATCCAGGAATGGTAGGCCTATATTGGGCTTATATGGCAATAAAACTTTCCAGGCATCATTCATATATAATACTAAAATAGGCTATATTGTTGATTGGGAGGGGGGAGGGATAATATGCGTGTAGTGTAGGCCTACTAGTAATATTCTTGAATGGTTCTCAAACTGGGGTTTGTAGCGCATTAGGGGGGTCCATGAAAAGATGTGCTACAAAATAGCATCTTGCACCTAACAGAATAAATAGGCTATATACAAACCTGTATGGTAACATTTGTGTTTTGAGGGGAAGTTTAAGAACCCCTGGTCTAAGGGATCTGCGCACCAAAAATTATTTTATTCAAGTATCTGGACAGAACTTGACTCTCATCAGATGAATTTCGTTCCACAAAGCTCCACTCATCCATCTAGGATTGCTCCATTGGAGAGGTATTTCAGAGGGTGGGGCCCTCCCCGCAAGCCTGCACCTATGTTTTCTAATGGGTGCAGGCTTACAAAATCTATACAAATTTTATACATGGAAAACCACATAGCAATAGCAATTGCTATTAGCAATAGTTTAGTTATAGTATAATAGTAGCCTGGGCTTGCCCATACTTCCTGTGACGCTGCACAAAATTTCGTGTTCAAGTCAGTATGGCCAAGCTGCCTATTTACTGCATTTCCTGTCCCAGAATTTCAGGCACCAATGAGAAGCCAAGGTGAAGTAGGCGGGCTAAACAAGTTTAACATTGATTCTGCCTTTGAGAAGGCGGATATGTGAGATTGGCCAGACTAAGCTCGTATGAGCTTTGATGGTTGCGAAATACTGCAATAATAACTATCAATAAAATCAAAACATTCAGTTTAGCTTGAATAGGTTAATTAAAAGGATTAATTGAACTACATTCCATTGAAAAAAAATCTTACCTCTAATCTCGAACCTACATTCAACCTACATTAAATTTTTTGAGTGGCTGATTCACAGACACTTGATGTGCACTAATAAGTGCAAAATAGCACTGCAGTTTAGTAACAGTATATTGATCAAATAAAATGGGTTAAATTGCATTCCACTTTTTTGCCAGTGACCCTATCTCAACCAATATCTGTTTTTGAATGGAATCCGATATGAATTTCTCATCAACGCCAAATTGTTAAAGATTGTTACAGTGGTTAATTTGGAATAATATTATTGTAGGTAAAAGTCTGCTTCCTTTACCAAAAACAACCATCAAAATAGTCCTTCAAACAGGCTAGATTGCTTTTTTACTTTTAGCACATTATGTACTTCACTTTGAGTAAGGCAGTCAAGTCAGTACAGTACTTTACACTATTTCACATCAAGCATGTATATTTCTACTTGAGTGAGGAAAGCACACGTTTGCTGTCTTTGATTAAAGGGGTAATATAAAAAAAAACATAGATTGTCCCTGGAGATCAGGGTCATCTGGTCACCCAACCCTTCCTTCCCTCAGGACCTCCTAGCAGGTAATGTTGCTTAGGTTACACATCCTAGCACACAAACATGTAATGTTTGTTTACATTTTGATTAGAGACTTATCACATTCTTTACTGCTTGATTTGCTAGTTTCTGAGTATAAAGAGTGATTTTTTTTAAAGCAAGCTTTATTTGTTGCATATAATCCATATTTCTTTATTTTGATGTCAGAGGAGCTTTCAATTAATTGTCTGTGAGTCTTAAGCAAAATGGGCTTTAGAAAATATCCTATAGGCCTACCCCTTCTGAATGAATGAAGAACATAATAGTATGTTATGTGTTGGCTATACAACAAAAGTAGGCTACATATTTACAGTCCATTATATTGATTAGGAGCCGCAAAATCTGCGTTTTAAATGTAGGCCTACTAAACGGTTGTTGCATTTGGGGGCAACAGTGGTCAAAAAATGTGCTTTGTTTGAACTGGCCACTTTTCCTGACAAAGCCGCATTGTTTCCCCATCGGAGTATTTTTATAGCAGCACCCAGGCGCTTCAGTGAGGAAGTCAACATGTCGACTTCGTACCGAAACAGGTGAGACTACTCGTCGCGGAATGACATTTCAAATGAATGTAGGCTTCAAATTATAAAAGTGCAAAGACAGAGTACCTATTTATTTATAGCCAAACACAGAATATTTGTTACCGTTTCCTTCCACTGTATATTGTACCGGGATTTTGCAGTATACTGACGGACGCTCACTCTGTCCGTTGTCTCGATGCGATGCAATGCAATGCAATGTGGGTAGCTAGCCAGTGTTAACGTTAGATATTCTGTTGAATGCCGTTAGTTTGTTGATTGAAGGAATAATTCCATGGCCATTGCTTTAGCTAAGATTTCTTAAATTGCCTAACAGGTTTGTATTTTCTTGTTGTCCCTGTCCCTTACAATTAAATTCCAGTTGGGAATTTATCCTAGCTATGACAATGCAAACCCATAGTCCAGCAATGGTGTTCTTTCAAAATCGATTTTACTTGGGGACATCATCTGTCTTACAATGCAAGTTTGATGTCAGGATTTATATATTCATCGCAGTGAGAGTTGATGTAACTGACACCCCACCGTTGTCGTTAGCGTTAACTTTGCGTTAGCGTGTCGTTAGCGTTAACTTTGAGAACTTGTCGTTTACTTAGTAGGGAACAGGCGGATGAAGTAGCTGCATATCCACCACACTTTGATTCAGCGACCAAAAATGCAGAACCGCTGCTACGTACCTAATTCCTTAAATTGAATTAGCGTGTTCTGCTTGCAGACAACTTCACATTCTCTGCTGATCACATTATGAAGTGCAAACATTCTCTGTGAAAAGTAATACTTTACTTTTCTTTTGAATAGGCCATTACATTTGTTTTGTAACATGTTCAACGATTGTAGAGATTCGAGGATTTTGCACAATTCTGCACTTCCGATTAGCTTTAATTTATCAGGACGTGTGTTGAAGTTTTTCTTTCACTCGTTCCAACTTTTGACATCAGAAAGCTTGTGTGACTGGTAATGCAAGTTCGCGTAACGGTTGATTGAAGTCAAACGAACGATGTTCAACTTGAGTAACTAATGCGGTATAACCATAGGGTATAACAAGAATACGTTGTGCTTAATCCTGCCATAGCGGGTTATGATTGGGTCGTACGGCGCAATTAATAAGAAATTCTATATCTTTTCCTGTCCGAAAAAAATGTCAGATGCAGTTTCTGCATGGTCAAAAACAGGATGTCGTGGTCATGTTTGAGGAAAGAGTTGTCATTAGTGGGAATGTGCAGCCTGATACAAAATGTTTCATCCAAACTGGAACGCCATGATCATTGTTCTTACCTACTAATGGTTTAGAGAAGGTAACTTTTATAAAAGCTTGTCAGTCTGCTGCTGTCTGTTCTTAAGAGGGAATCAGATCAGTTGCGCTGTACAGGAAAAGACCTCATGTCTTGTGATTATCCTGGAGAGTCAGGTGACACACAATGCAGAAGCTTTATTGATCATCTGCCACGGTGTCCTGTTGTGTCGTGACGTGACGTGGCAGAATGGCACGTGGGATTGAAAGAGGTGCTATTTTGAACTACATAATGAGGAAAGTGATGCCTATTAAAGTTTTTTCACTGAACCTCCTTGTAGAGGCCTTGTGATCTTGGCCTAACACACAAACGCACAATCATTCTGTTTGTTTCAGGGCCTTCTTTAAGTATGTGTAAAATATGCATTAACTTTCAAGGCTTTATGTCCTTATGTGAACAGACAGTGAGAATACTGCACTGAAAAAAAAGACAAGCATTAGGCTAAAGATTGTGCCACACAGATTTTAAAGGATAGGTGTCGTTTTCACGATTTGAGACTTATTTCAGGGACAAAATAACGTTACTTACTCAGCCATTTCACTTTCCACGGAAGTTGTGTCTTTACAGAGTTATTGGAATCACCGTAATGCAATGTAATGGAGTGGTCAGGGCACAGAAATGCAGCCAATAAATGCGTTAATTTCTCAGGTGTTTGTTATGATACGGTAGTGCTACTCCCATTTCAGTCAGAAGTACTTTTGTTATCACTATCCGGGGTCTGTATATTCAAGAAAAACAGCAAGTGATGATGTCATCATGTAGCTCTGCCAGGCATGTTACTTCCTGATACTTTAGACACTCAATTGGCTTGTTTAGTTAATAGACAGGCCATAGCAAAGTACCTCTGACTGAAATGGGAATAGCACTACCGTATCATAACAAACATCTGATAAATGAACACATTTACCGGCTGCATTTCAGTGACCCGACCACTCCGTTACATTACTTTATATTACGTTACATTACGTTACAGCGATTCCAATAACTTTGGTGGAAAGTGAAACGGCTGAGTAAGTATTTTGTCCCTGAAATAAGTCTCAAATCGTGAAAACAGCACCTATCCTTTAAGAAGCTGATAGAGCAGAAGCAGCTCAGTCACTGCTGTGTCATATCAAACTAAATGATAGGTTTTAAACCTCTGCTGTTTTCATTTTCTGTGCTCATCTTTTGTTGGACCTGTGGAATGAACCCTGTTCAGGCCATGTCTATATGTATGTACTGGCAATGGGGTTAATTTCCCCTCTCCCTTCATGAGCTGCAAGGCTTTGAGGTGAAACAGCAGGTGCTATACACCTCACATATGAGCTAAATCCCTTCTAATACCCCAATATCGTAAATATGCAGCATGTATGGAAAGTGATTTAGGCATTCTCTTGGAAGACTGGAGTCATGTTCTTGGAATGCCCCTAGGTAGGATAAAGGATAGAAGAATTTCCATTATCGCACACAGATCATGGTGGTTAGAAAAAAAAATCAAGTAAACTGTAGGCATTTATTCCAGAAGTTTTTGTTAAAAAAAAAAGTTTGTTGGTGAAAGTTTTTAATTTTAAAATGGTGTCTTTGTCTTGATGTTTGAAGGATCCAGGAATTCAAAGGGGCCTTGGAAGAGGAAAAAATCAATCTGAAGGTGCTCCGTGAGCTCTGCTTCAGTGGTGAGTCAATTTTTGAGGCCTTGACCTTTTACTGCAAACACCGCAGAGTATTTTATTTATGTTTAGGAACCAGGGAACACATGATCATATTTGTCCCAGTGACATTTGACAGCGGGATATTTGTTGAGATGAACTGCTGTTATCTCTTTGCACATGTAAACTCTTTTCCGACTCTCCCTCAGGGATCCCATTTGAAGGAGGAATTCGTGCTCTCTGTTGGAAGGTAAATTTATGTTAAGAGGCTATTTGGTTAGATTTAACAATTGCCTGTAGACTTTCAAAGCTGTATTGACAGGTTTGTTTGTAGTCTAAAGTCTAAACTACCAGTGGTATTTTCAGTAGTAAATATCATAAACGAGCCGACGACAGAAGTGATTGATGGATGTCTGACTTTAAAAAAGGGCACGGCAGGCTTGTGATTGAAGCGGAGTTGTATAACCGTTGTAATTTCAGTCTAGCTCAGCATTACAACTTGTGCCGTATTGGACTTCAGACTCAAAGAGATGCTTGTCTTACATTTTGTTGGAGTCTCATGATGGTCTCATGATGAGACAGGTTTTGACATAACTGTCAAGCTGTGGGCTGAACTAAACCACGTTTGTCTTTCACCTTCAGATCCTGCTAAACTACCTGCCTTTGGATAAGTCGCTATGGGAGTCCTTCTTGCAAAAACAGAGGTACACTGATGCCAAGATCAGATGCCTTTGTACAGCAATGGGGGGGGGGGGGGATTCTCCGCTTGTTTCCAGTGGCCTAGGGTCCCTGCCATGGCTTTGCTTTGATCAGGTTCCGCGTCGCCGACTGACCCTCTGGAGTTGGGCCAGGGCTTTCATTTTCCACCATAGATTCCGCTGATGCTGTTGTTGCTGTTGCTGTGGAGAGCAGCTGGCTGGCTGGTTTCAAAATGCTTTAGCTCTCCCTTTTGCCCTTTAAAAAAAAAAAGAATGCCCACGTTTTGCCCACGTTGAGACGCACACGCTCATAGACGCTCACAAACACTGTAGAACCCTGTAAACACAGACACAGACACATGTGCACAATACCACACGCACAGTCAACAGCAAATACTCACAAAGTTATGCCCACACACACCCTTAGACACTCATACACAGACATTCAAACACAGTGCACACACACACACACACACACACACACACACACACACACACAATGCTCAGGGCACTATCACTGTGGTGGGAGAAGTCAGAAAGGCGTGCATACGTGCAGCGCATAAAGCTGCAATCGTTTGCTTTGGTCTTGGCTTGCCGGAGAGGGGCCAGGAAGTGTAATTCGGCTCCACTGGGGGAAGGCTAAGTGAAACTAAGTAGGAGATTATAGCCCCTATTTTTTTGCCTTAATAACCCCTTGAGTCCTACGCTAAGCTGGGCTAGTTGGCGGGCCAGAGCATACCAGAGCGTGCCATAGCCTGTGCGCCTGTGAGCAGGTTTGGATGCGCCTCCTGTCCTCCTCAAGATGGGCCCGCCAGGGAAGAGAGTGCGATGACAGGCTGAGAAGACCACAACGTGTACACACACATCCCTCAACATACTCAGACTTGCAGTCTGTGTGTGTGTGTGTGTGTGTGTGTTCATGCAGAGTTACTGGGTGAAAGAATGTTGAGAGGAAGTCTGACCCTTAGGGCACAGAAATGAAAGCCCAGAATAATAGCAATAAAAAAGGAACACAGCCCGTAATACAGATGCCCTTGTGCACCTGCATATATGTTTTACAACATTCCAACAGGAACGTACAGCTCCTCTCTCTCTCTTTCTCTTTCTCTTTCTCTCCCCCTCTCTCTCTATCCCTCTCTCACCAAAGTCCAGACACTCAGTCTTGTAAAACAAGCAAACACAACCCAGACCCTGACACTAGCTGTTAGAGCTACTTTGCACTGGCAGGAGGTGCGGATGCTCCTGGGAAAGAGAGGGTCAGGCAGTGGCGCTCACACACTATATGGTCTATATCCCAGTGAGCAGTGATGAGCTCCCAGTGCTTTTACTGTAATGACTACAAAACCCAGGATCTCTTTGGCAGTAAGGATGACATAATCAAGGTCATCCAGCTCATTACTCCTACATGTTGCCATGACAACACGTGATCATACCGCGTATTGCAAGAGATGTGTGTGTGTAATGTTACAGAATTGATGTTTTCTTCAGCATGTGTAATTAAGCCGATGTATAAATCTGCACACAGCCATTACTGTAATCATAAGCTGAGCATGACTACTCTTATTTACTGATCACTTATTGATCACACAGTCTATGCTTCTTTGTTTTTGTTTTTGTTTTTTGTTTTTTTTAGGTTTTTTTTTTCATTGTTTTTTTTTTTTTTTTTTTTAAAGCTTCCGTCATGATACCTTGGGAAGAACAGAAGATTATTGAGTGATGTTGCACCACCTTTTGTGTGGTGCGTACAACAGTGAGGCACCTTGTACTTGTTACCTGATGCTTGCTGATGTAGATTCGGAGTCTGTTGCCGCTACAAAAAAGAGCAACAGTCTGGTTTCCAAACAGAGCATTCAGTGCTAACCAAGTGTACCGATTCCCAGCAGACCATTCACCGGTAATTGGGCTGTGTTCGACGCCACTAGACAGAGCTGACAGTGTGACACATCGCTCGGGAACTCGAGAACGGCCGTCGTCTCCCCACCTGGATGACAAAACTAGAGGACCCCCTGGAGGAATCTGCAGCTCAGACCTCTCCGGCATTCCACAGCATGGAGAAGAATGTGACCTTGTGTTTCCATGGAGGGTCCGTCATGCCACTACATGCTGCCTCACAGTGTTTGTGCAGGCCTGGCCAAGAGCGGAGAACACTCGTCTGTGTGTGTGTGTGTGTGTGTGTGTGTGTGTGTGTGTGTGTGTGTGTGTGTGTGTGTGTGTGTGTGTGTG
>JASCQY010129808.1:0-10000 GCA_030264315.1 Sardinella tawilis
CACACACACACACACACACACACACACACACACACACACACACACACACACACACACACACACACACACACAGCAAACAGGGAGCCATCTTGAAAGATTGGCTTATGCAGCTATTGCTGTAACAGCTGTCATAAGTTGGTACATGATAAGTATCAACAGAAAATCAGTGTCTCACTTCTTCATTTGCTACAGTACATTATATCAATAAGGTGAATATCACTGTCACACATATATGATTGTACAGTACATGTACATCATGCTATTCCGGGCGTTTGACTGCACCCTGGGCTTAGCAAACCTATCCTCCCCAAGATCTAAACACGGCGGTGAGTGAATGCATGAGAAAAAGAGGGAGGAGGAGTGAGGGGCCCTGACATCAGGCGAGAGCCGATGGCTGAGGCGGAGACTTATCTGACACTATCTGCCATCTCTTGATGGGCTTCAGCACCACACTTCCCTTCTCTCTGTTCTGTTCACCAGCAGCAAGAGCAAAGTCACAAGCAGAAGAAGCGTTGCTTGGAAGAGGTCCAGTATCAGTGCCTGCTCTGCTCAATGCCTTGCAAGTGCACACACTACTGCTATGAGCTGGAGTGGAACCAGTAAATCCCCACCCTTTTTTTTTTTTTTTTTTTGAACTGAGAATAAGCACCAGTGTTTCTCTTGCCTCTCTTGACAGCTAGTGTGGTGTAGGTACAATGCATTTTTTAGAGAAAACTGATAGTCCAAATAACAAGGTACCTCCTCTTAAATCTGACGATATAAATGTGTACCCAAGCAGTTCAGAGACACCTATTGAAAGTCCAATGAAAGTTGTGAAAGTTGAAATTGCGTGTTTGGATTGCCGGTAAGGAACATGTCATGCACTGCATACCCATGTGTTTGTGTGTTGTGACCAAATGATTTGAAGCCCCTAATAGCACAGGCTACAGAGCCATGTCTGTGTTGCTGAACTTCTCTTTCAGTGTTGGGGTTAGGGTTAGGAATAGTGAAAGTTATAATCTCACATATCTGAAATTTCAGATTTGGTGTACGGGCAACAAGCCCTCTAATCATTCGACATTGAACACTTTCAGAACCCTAATGTATTGGGTGGATCTGGGGTAAGACCCGTCACCGCCATGCAACCAGGGTTAGGATTAGGGTTGTCTGTTGTAGAATACTGGATATTCAGATCATTCAGGCTGTGGCACAACTGTACAAGTAGATTTGAACAGACTAGGCTTTGCCATGTTTGGTGGCGTGAATCAGCATTTAGTTTTGGAAGATCTGCAGAATTCAGACCATGTGTAAAATACTGAGTTGAGACACACTCATTCCTCTGATCTCTACGTGTTGAGTTTGGCACCCAACATCGTCAGCAGGAGGAGTGGAGTGGCAGCACAGCGGCTCACTGCGCCATGACCGCACGGAGTGGGAGTGAAAGGGGGTGTGGCTCAGGCACATGGGGAGGAAAAGGGAGACTTGGCATCACACTTGTGCCAAATATTTGCAAGACGCCAACCACATCTGAGGTGAGAAGGATGAATGGTTGGAGAGCTATGCGGAAGAGACAAGCGCGCAAACAGACATTCCTTGCATGTATAGATAGAATATTAGTTAACACGCATACAATATTAGCCCTGTTTCATACTTACTGTAAATACAAAAGGAGGTTCTGAGATTCAATGACATATGATCTGCATGATCTGCTCTGCAAGGCACGAGAGGAAGGTGAGAGACGTTTTACGAGGCCACGGCACGGGGAAGAGAACCGTCATCAAAAGAATCCAGTTATTTATTAACAACCCATTTAGTAATAACTGATAGATTAGATTAGATTAGATTGACAGATATGTTTATATAAACAAGTCTTTTTTATTCAACCAAACCTTACAGTACGTGAAATGTTTAACAGTGAGAAGAGGATCGTCTATCAATCGTCTACCCATTTTTACACACTGTCAGCCTTGATGCTGTTTGATGATGTTGAAGTTGTTTGAGTTTGTTTGGCACCTAAAGTCTCACAGTAAATAAATTGTGCCTCTCTTTCTAGTAAGTCAAGAAATTGTGTGAGAGAGATAGAGAGAAAGAGAGAGAGCGACAGAAAGAAAGACCTGAATTCACAAGCTGTCCACAAAACAAATTCCTGATTTCTGGGCCAACATGGAGGTCTCTCTCTCTCTCTCTCTCTCTCTCTCTCTCTCTCTCTCTCTCTCTCTCTCTCTCTCTCTGAGGGAAACCCAGTAAGTGCCAGTGGAGAAGTACTGTAGTCTAACTCTCTTCTCAGCCCCCGAGGTACAGTAACTGGGAACGGATATGAGAGCAAACAGGGGGCTAATTAGGCCTACTATCACTCACTTCCTGGAGAGGAGGAGGGAGGAGGCCCCCCCAAACATCCCTGTGCGTGGACATGGGGATTCAATTCAATTAGCAGACAAGTACAAAGTGGCCTTTCTACAGTACTTCTCCCCACGTGCTAGAGAGAGAAAAAACATAGTGTGTGACGAGAAGGAGAGAAAAGGGGATAGAGTGAGAGACTGAGAGGAAGAGAGAGTGTGCATAAAGAGTCCAGGGCCATCTACAATACTTGCCCGTTAAGGAAACTGTTAATCGTCAATCCTCTCTCTCTCTCTCTCTCTCTCTCTGTTACATTTTTAAACTCTACCTTTTCCAACGTTCTGCTCATACTACTGCAATACTACTTCACCCTCCTTTTTCGGCTCCGGCAATGGATTACAGATTACAGACTCCACAATAGACCCTTTAGGAGATGGAGTCAGATTCAATCATTTTGCATCACTTTACACTTAGTTTAGTGATCTAGCTTTATAATATTTCTTCCTTGTGATGCTGCAGTAATTTTGTGACTGTGAAGACATACTTTTCAAGTCAAATCATTCTATTCAGCCTTGGTCTTATAGAGCTTGACTGAGATGACTGAGGTGTGTCTCTAAATTCTGTTTGTCTTCGGTTCAGATTACAGAGATCACCAAGCCAAAACGACATGATCTATTCACATTTCAATCGAACATATTTACCATTTAATGATCATGCCACAGGCCCACAGAAACTGGCTTATTGGACAAAGGGATTCATCAGTCAGTGAACACGGATATTTTGTCCTCCTCCTAGTGAAGAGACTAGTTTTATTTTAGCTGAATAAAAGAGTCACGCCAATAAAATGTCATGCGTAGATGTGTCCTTAAAACAGTGACCATGCGCAGTCACTGTTTAGGTTATACATATTGTAATGGCATCAAAATAGCTGTCAATGAAATTCCTGATCTCTATGAATTAATTTTTAACAATTAATTTCTTAATGTGTTAATCACCTCCGCACGTGATAGCCCTCCTCATAGCCCTCTGAATTATGTGTACCCTCTTAGAGGGGTTGTATGTATATTTACATGTACAGGATGTATGTATGCTACTGTTTTATGAGCATTAGACGGGCATAAGCACGGCAAATTCCATGTTTATGGATGAAATAAACTTGACTTGACTTGACTATTACTGATGTTTAATATTAATCAGTTTAACTTTCCTCAATCCACATAAAAAAATGCTTCCCCCTGTTGCACAATACAAGCAGAAACGATTTATAACCACAGTGATGGATGAGTATCTCCAGGAAAAGCTATTTTATCCATCTAGCGAGTCGCGAGTCGTGACTAGCAGATGTGGCAGTCATATGAATGGGTCAGATGGAGATCCACATGCAGCCTTCCAGTAATAGCCTGGATCTTGGGAGAAATAGGGAACATACCACTGAGGGTTGTGAGTAGGGGTAAGTGAAACAGACAAGCACTATCAAGGGAAATCAATTATCATATCTCTCTAAAAAGTGAATGCAAATAAATCAATTTACAGTGGCAGAAAGAAAGAAACTGCCACAGAAAGAAACTGCCACAGAAACCCATACAAATTAAAATAATGCAATATTATTTAAAATGTAAACATTTGGCAGCTGAAAGACATCTATAATAATGGTCTGATTGAAGCTTCTACCATATTGCTCTACCAATTAGGTGCTTTAATTAATTGTCTGGTTACATATTAACGAAAATGTCCAATATAGACTTCAGGTGTTGCTCTGGAGCAGTTGTAAAACTGTTAAATGATTAACTCAAAAGCAATATGTTAAGTGTCTAAATGAAACACATTCAGGAGATTCCCTCTGGGCTAGCAATTGAAGTGAGTGTCCTTATCAAAGAGTAACTTTTTTCAGGAGATCGGAAAACTATTGGCTTGATATTATGCATATCATTTATGCTGTTTTCACACATTCGTTGGAACCATGTTTCAAACCTCTGCAGATTGTATGATAACCAGGAACAAGCTCTGATTGAACAAAAAGCTCTTTCAACCTGTACTAAACACACACACACACACACACACACCTGAACTCTGCTTTTAGGGAAGTGAGATTGGTTCTTGACTGAACAAATAGGTACTGTAAGTGTTGGCACATTCCCACATGTTGCATAGTGCTGTTCTTTCATTCATCCCTGAGGACATTCACCTGTCTAGATTGATAGGCCTGCAGTAGGGGTCTTGAACTTGTCACAGGCCAGTGACACATTGGTTTACACCGTGAAGGGACACCGTAATAGCTAAGGCTGGCATTGTAGTCAGTATACTGTAGGTTATGGAAAGGCACAATAGCGTGCAGGCATAGTGTTAGGTTTTGGCCTGACAGTCATAGAATAGGCGTATCTGTGCTACAATTATTAGGCTTTCTTATAATTAAAGAAACCACCAGCTTTTTTAGATATACCCATTTGCCGAATGCCCAGGTATTATTCAAGAAAGCACATATTTTTCTTCATCACTTAGATTGATATTATTTGCATAGCTTAGCACAATCACTGGAAGTAAATGGTTCCATTAGCATCAAGCTACAAGTGTCCACTTGAGGGAATTACAGTAATTATCAGTTTTGTACTTCGGTGAATTTTAGGTTCATTTTTAAGTGCTTTAAGTAACTTTGATGACATTTTATTCGACACCATAGACTTCCATAGCTAGGTCAAATAAGCCTACACTGTCCAACTAGGCATTGCAAACAGAGAAAATGATATGTATTTTCATGTTTAACTAGCAGTTGACAACAGATGGGAAATTTCCCAAAATAAAGTGGAGCATACCATTAGGGTTTGCAACAAGTGTCACCAAGAGGAAAGTCTGATGCAGCGTATACAGTGGCCATAATAAAATCTCGAGCTCCATAACATGAGATGCTAGGCCTAGTTATATTTGCATACAGTAGTGATCTTTTCAAAGTATGCCATGTAGGCCTACAGTTATAGCCTCACTGAAATCTATTAAACCAAAGTTTTCAGACAGTCATCCAGGTTGGTCTTAGGCAACCGGCGCTATATTGACGCGATCAATGCGCACGTGAGAACGCAGTTTCTGGGCGGTGGAGGTGGTAACTGTACTAGAGATATTAAAACATGGCAAAAATAGAATTCAGTAAAGGGAAACAAGAATTACATTCGCCAAACGCAAAATAATAGCTACAGGCTACTCACGTCCAGTATCATGCGATATGTCCTCTCAGTCACCACATGGACGAGCTGCTCATTGACATTCGATGACAGGTTTGCTGTCAGGCAAGTCCTGGGATCCAGCCAAGCATTAGCGAGAAAGCATCCAGCATCAAACTTTTTGGTTTCGATTAAATCGAAAACGTCTCCCAGCAGCCGAACTATTTCGTCACCCCTTGAGGAAGGAAACTTAATTAAAGTTGTTCATAAAAGCCCCCCTAAATTACTATATCGACAAGGGTACCGCCCACGGCTGTTTCGAGCGAAATGAGCGGACTTTGAAGTTTGGGTGTCTGATGCATCAAACTGTCTTGCAAGAGCAAACTCCTCCCAACACTAGATGTCAATCTGCGCGGGGTAGAAATGCATTCAGTAAATGACCAACATCGACCTGGAAATTGGTCGGTACCCTTGTGGTATCCGTAATAGTTTGAGCTCAGTTCAGGTACAGTAGTCTAATTCTGAACCAAACACTCACATTTAAATTCTTATATGTAAAGAAAGCATGAAGTGATTCAATGTAAGCCTGCTGTGTTCAAACCTGTTAAATTGACTTAATTAAACCATTTTTACAGGACAGACATGTACCTTGTTTTGGTGAATTGTGGTCACTGTAAAATTAGGGTGAGTGCTTAAGCAAACAGATTGCTGTGGCAAGGGCAAAGGCAGGAAATGTAAAAGAAGCATGATTTGATATTATGGAAGTGTAATATGATGCCTCTCTCTCTCTCTCTCTCTCTCTCTCTGTCACTGTGAAACCCTTTGCCCCTCCCTCAATGACAAACACATAGAGGACACAATGCTGCCTCTAAAATCGGAGTTAGATCTGTAAGTGCAGGGACAAAAGTGTTGTTCTCTCTGATAAATATTTATTCTGCTTGATTTGTGCATTTGTTTTGGTTTGTGTTGGGTTTTGTGGTTTCTGGAGAGAAGAGCAAGTTAAGAACAATTAATTTCTGAATTGTTCAGAACTGCACCTGCCACAATAGCTTTCTCGAAAACCAAAATATCTCAATCCCGAGAGAGGAACTTTTCATGCCACAATAAGGGAACTGAGAGAGGAAGACAAAGGGCCTGTTTTTCTATGCATTCATTTTTATCTGGCTGACCACACTACCAAGGCCACACTGGTTACCAAGTCGTGTGACTGTGCTCAATTAGCTTTAACAAAAGAATGCTGGAGGAATTGCTCTCATTTCAAGATAAATAATTTCATTATAAATGTGAAAAGAGCTGCATACACTGTACTATTGTCACATCCAGTCAAAAGGCTGTTTCAGTTGTTGGTAATTGGGCAACTCAGTAGTCTAGTCTATGCCATGGGCCCTTTGTATCATAGTGTAGAGCCAAAGTACTTGTCCCTCGCAAACTGTTGTGTGTGTCCCCTACAGTGTGTGTGTGTGTGTGTGTGTGTGTGTGCGTGTGTGTGTATGTTTGTGTGTGTGCATGCGTGCGTGCATGTGTGTGTCTGTGTGATAGAATGTGTTGATTTTGTTGTTTATTTAGTAGCTGGGGTTTGTTGTTTTGTTGGCTGCCTGTTGCCATCCTTCAAGTTACCACAAACACTTGTCGCTACAATTTCTTTTTTTTTGTTCTCACATACAGAAGTTGATGAATGAAAGTGCAAAGTAATGGATCACTGTACAGCAGGGCTCTTCAAATGGCGGAAAAAGCGATTGTGGAGGCACAGTAGTTGTACAGTATGTTGTGTTGTGTTGTACCCAGCGCCCGGAGGTGGTGCCTATAAATCCTCTGGGTACTGTAGGTGTACAAACTTGCAAACTCATTCAGTAGGCCTAGGCATAAGTGCCTTTAAGCTTACATGTAGTTTGCAGGGAGGACTTTGAAACTCAAAAGACGTTATTATTTGTGACTTGATCATGCTTATTGCTGGTGTCTGATCTATGTGCAAAAGTACAAACTGCAGTAGTTCTTGCAGTACGTGAATTTATGGGGCAGTTGGTCTTGTGTTTTAGAAGGAAAAAAGTTGTATTCATTTGCCGATAAGCTGCATTTCTTTTCTTTTAAGAAAAGGGATTGCTTGAATGTGACATTTGTATTTGAATGTAACAATGCCTTGGGCCCATGTGTCTAAATGTGTCATAATGTGCATACTGGTACTCTATGTTGTTCTACATGCAATACAATGTCTTTATTTGTTACTGTGATATTAGTCATATTCTCCTGCCCCTTGTTTTGCTTCAGTTTGATGAACTGGCTCCAGTCCCAAATTAATTGAATAGCCCTGCTGTATATATATATGTACAGTCTTTATATCACTGGTTTTAAATATATATATATATAAACATGCTTTATAAAAAAATAAATTAACAAATTAAAGCTAAATTGATCTCTCTAAATCAACTTTAAAAAAATGAATAAGCCAAGGTATTAGCGCAGGTATTGTGGCCCAAGCTTTATGGAGCAGTAATGAGCATTCCTACTTATAGTCAGGCCATGTTTGATCCTCCAGCAAGCATCACTTACAGTAAACCCAAGGAAAAAGTTACTGTATACAGTGCAGCGCTCAGATGATGAAGTAGCGAGTGTGTTCTCATGCTGTTGAAAGATGGGCAAAACCCAAGGCAAGAAAAGAGGAAAAAAGACAGACTTTCATTTACTAGAAACCATCATGAACAGACTTACATTATAAACGGGTTATGCGGTACTGTTATGCGGTAAGTATGTACTTTTGTACTAGTATATCTTTGCCTCCTGTGGCTCTTTGAAGAAAACCTCCTTTAGAATTGATGAATGTAGAATATAGATAATCTGCATCTTGATCTTAAGTAAAACTTGTGAAGAAAGTTGTTCAGTTTGAGCATAGCAATCACTTTTTCTGTTAAAACTTAATACATATGTATGTCTCCTCCTCGTAGACCATCAAGCATGGACATTGAATGACAGGATCACAAATAAGTGTTACAAAACACATGCATACTGTATGATCAGAATTTGTTGTTTGTTGTTGTGCTTACCACAAACTTTGTTTTCAAAGCAAGATGTCAGCAAGTTTATGTCATCCCCAGGAGAATTGTGCCCTATTATTTCTATTACTACAATTTACTATTCTGTGCATGTTAGTATTGTTTTAAGTTTAAGTATATGTTTTAAAGCTAAAAAATATTGACACCAGGCAACTCTTGGGTTATGGGACAGAAAAGGTATTACATCAGCCACAAGTGACCAGAAAAGTGTCTATGATTTTGTGTGAATGTTAATCTTTAGTTTGCTGCTGCTGTCAATCACACCAATTACTACCTGTATACTATATATAGGCTATTGCTTGAAGTGTGAGAACCTACAAGCAGAGAAAAATGACCACTCGGCTATTCATAGCTATGCTAACCTCATCTCAACCACTGACATGATGCTCACAAGATTAGCATCGATGCTGAAGGCACATTCAGCTGATAAATTTGATTAATTCAGCATTGAAGAAAAGTTTTTTTTGTGTGTGTGTACAGTGAAGGATTTATTTTGTTTGAAAGTAAGCTGAGACCAGACCACCTGTCCTCCTTGGAGAGGTGCCTGTGCTGTGCTGCAGTAGCCTAAGGTGGAAAGAGCGACGGTAGTGCAGGTCTGAGAGTGGCGTGTGGAGGGGATGGATGGTTTGGTGTTTGAGTTAGTGTGCTCATAGACTCACCACACGCCTGCACCTTGGTCAACACCTCCCAAGGTGCACCTGCACCAAGAGCACTGTGCACACTTCCTTCTGAAACCAGCAACCGTGATCAACACAGAGAGAAGAGAGAGAAGAGAAAGAGAGAGAGAGAGAGAGAGAGAGAGAGGGATAGAGAGACATGAGAGAAAATGACAAGTGCAAGAGAGTTGATAGAGAAGATGAGCAAAAGGAGAGATGACAGAAAGAAAGAAAAGAGTGACAGAAGAGAAGAGGGGAATAAAGAGAGAGAGAGTGGCAGTAAAGAGAGAGAGAAAGAGGTATTAAATACAGTAATATAGTCAGTGCTGAACAACAAAAGAAAAGGGGAACCAGAATCAGAGCATTTGCATTATTCATGAGGAGAAAACACACTTGGGCACATGTGGACGTGCTCTACTGTTTGTGGACTCATTTGCAAACTACTGCAGACTAAACTAGACTCCACACTCCACCCACTCTCCACACGGTTGCACTTCTTCTCCACTCCACACCCCACCCACTCCACTCCTTACTGCAGCGCTCATGGAGCCCCACCACCTCCTCAAACTCACTGAAGAAACCGATCTGCCCTGAGCTCTCGGCTCGGATGTTTTATATTCATTCGATAGGAGAAGTTATACGTGTCGTCTGCTGCATCAGATTGGAATCACGTAAAGACAAGAATGAAAGAAAGACAAATTGAAGGAAAATGAGAGGGAATGAGGGACAAAGGCCAGCCGGAGAAATAAAAAGTGGAGGATATTGGGTAATATTGTGAATATCACCAATAGGCCTATTCTCAGTGGAAATATACTATTAAATCTAATGA
>JASCQY010129878.1:0-13372 GCA_030264315.1 Sardinella tawilis
AGGTATGGCTCAGTTAATTAACTCGAAGGGAGATGGAAAATGAACATATTTCCACAAATGGTGGAGTGTTGCTTTAAGTGGCAAACCTGAGCAAGTTAAAAGAGGAAATGGTGATGGGGAGCCTCATTCTCTTATCTGAATAGCGCAAGGAGGCTAGCCAATCAGGAGGTTTACCACTTCTTTAAGTTTACTTAGCTACCAGTCCTGCTGAAAAAAAAAAACGGTGGCTGTTTTTAGCTGGTTGTGGCTGGTCTTAGCTGTTTTTTTTTACCAGCTTTACTGTTTGGGCCACCACTTGCCAGTGTGACCATCTCAGGAAGCTGGTCATGTTGGTAAGTATGCTGGTTTATGTTGGTCATGCTGGTGACCAGCCTATCAAGCTTACATTCATGGTTTAAGATGGTCATACTGGTTTGACCAGAAATAAAGCTGGACATTGCTGGATTGACCAGTCAACCTCCAACGAAATGACCAGCATAAACTGGCCCAACCAGCTAAACCAGAAAAGCTCTTGAGAAAACACAGCTTCAGCTGGTGACCATTATAAACTGGGTTAACCAGTTAAGCTACAAAAACTCTCGTGAAAAGCAAACCATCAGCTGGTCAGGCTGTTTTTTTTCAGCAGGGAGGTTTATTACTTACCATTTACTTGGAATACCCCCCAGCCAACCAGCCCACATGCAGCACAGAGAAACCCTGGATGCAAGTGCGGGTATATCTTGCACCAGCAGAGGGCACTACAGAACTTACTTGCTGCAGTCTCGTCCTCTTTTCCGGGCCTTTCTTCTCCTGGCTCGTCCTCCCAGCCTGCGTCCACTACAGTGAAAAGGTCAAAACAGCACTTAAGGGAACAATAAAAACAGTAACAACATGTTTTCCTAACCCTCACATAAACACACTGGCCAAGACAAAACCCAAAGCAAGTCACAGAAGTACTCTTACCTCTGGTTAGTCAAATAACTCCTCTTTGGCCTGTATTTTTGGGTATACACAAGAAAATCTAACATTAGTGTTGGCACAGGTTAGGGTAAATAATTTTTAATTAGCCTATAACAATGATCATTTCATTTCGGACAACATCAATAGCTAACTGTCTTGGAAACACTACAGAGTAAAATCATTTCAAAACAGAAGAGCTGGGTTCTAAAGAGAACAGCTGGGTTTTAAAGACTATAATTGAGATCTAAAGACAACTGTTAAGTTATAATTACTAGAGTGGATTTCTGGATCAGTGAAATTGCTGCTGTGGGAGAGCCTACCGTACCTGCATTCACAGGCATCATGCTCCACGAAGCTGAGCTCCACGTAGCTTCTGGCCTTTTCTGTTGGCGTTATCCTCAGGAGCTGAGGGCAAACAGCCATCAGACAATAGGATAAGGATGTCAAAGGGGCAAATTTAAGGACCAAAGCGTTTGGTAGCGTATATGGCTGCAGGTCAAGCAATTGGTGGTGTTTGAAATAAATCCCAATGTACATAAAAGCATAAAACATTGTAAGGGATGTAGCCTACACTGCTGACCTTATGTTCTTCCAACAGAATTTTTTCCTTGTTTGTCTAATAGGCCTATAAATAGAATACAATTGTCTGAGAAATATTATGTTAAATAACAAATGAGGCAGTAATATCATAGCATGCCAAAAAGACCTAGCTTCGTCAATACATAGTAGAGTTAAAAAAAAAAAAAAAGTCTGATGAGTCTATTTGAGTCAGGGATGAGCCGAAGAAATCCTCAGTGTTTCCATGGGCAAACACATAGAGACGTTACACATTAACTCCTGTGGCCAAGCAGCGGTGGACTATGGAAAGGAGGATGGCGGAAACCACCCCAGAGAATCACTTGTCATAGCCTACATGGGTGGGTTGCCATAGTGACAGCATCACTTACCTGCATGGTGATGTTATGCGTGAGGGTGGGGTAGCACTCTAGGTTCTCATCGCTACAGCATCCGGAACAGCGGTGCAGGAGCACGCAGCCTGGGCTGAAGACATACTCGACCACACCGGGGTACTCCTCCTCCACCTCCACCATCCGCTCCAGCGTGCGACACAGGCTGCGTCCCCACACCTCGTGGAACAGCAGCGGCGCCATGGCTGCACGGGGACACAAGTGAAGCTTTGCCTGACACATACTGTACAGTAGCAAGGCCAGCAAAGCAACTGAGGTGTTAGCGTAGCAGCTAATTAATAAACCCAGCTAGCATGCTAGTTGCCTGGAAATTGGGGGTTTGAATGCTGGCTGCAAACATTGTCCTTTGGGCAAAATTAGCCCTGAAATAATTCATAGTCGACAAATTGGCTTTGGATAAAAGTGTCTTCCCCATTCTCTACAAGCTACCAATCCAGTCCTGTATTCTAAGTTCAAAAATTCTGCTTCTCACATTCAAACACCTCCATAAATTGGGTTTCCTTTACCTCTTGACCCTGTACTTTCCATTTCGCTCTTTTGGGTCTTCTCAGAGTAACCTACATTACTTTTCCACACATTAGACACTTTCCCTTGGAAAGTAGGGCTCTCAGTGCCATGGCTCCAAAACTCTGTGATTCTCTCTCAGTCTCTCCGTCATTACCTTTAGGATAAAATGACTGGATGTCTAATTCTGTCTGATGCACGCTGTAGATTTTCAGAAAATGTCCTTTGAATGCAGTAACGGTTCTGTTACTCACCTTTACTGTCTCTTTTGCTGGGGGAGGTAGAGGCCTGCAAGACGAGACAATGAAATTAACAAACATGTGGCTGATTTCACTCAACTCATAGAGGACAAACAAAGGCCACCTACACACAAAAATCCTGGGTGATAATGGGCCACCCTGGGCAAATATGACACATATAGCAGCTTGGATTGACACGCTCATTTGATTGCGCTGAGTGCAGTCAATTGTTACGAATCATGAAACAAAATCAATGCCTCCACCTTGTGGCAGAGGGCAGCTCTGCCACTGAAGGCCTCATGACTCCACCTAATTCCAGGCACACACCTGAATACCCCCAACCAACCACTACCACCCCTCTGAGTTTGTACATTCCTTGTGCTAAATGACCAGAGGAAGATCGTTACGCTCGCTATGTGCTAAGGCCATGACTAGTATGCACTGATGCACTCATCCCTAGATAGCAGGCATCTCTGGGAGCCATGCAGTCCTGATTTGATGATATCTGGGCTAAATGAGGAACTATCTCACATAGCTAGGGGTCTGAGATTTTGTCTCAAAGTGAGATTTAGAAAAACTTCATCCATGCCTTCATGTCCTCATAATGGGTTGACAATTCCTTCCCACTCACAGCCACAGAATGTGTCGAGAACATGCTAAGCAAGTAATATCGATGGAAAGTCCTTCTTGTAGTCTTTCAGTTTAATTCTTTCAAGGCAATTCATTATGTTTTTTAGCCTGATGCATCAAGCACTTTCATATCGTTTTGCTTACTGGCGTAAGTTTGCTCCATGGTGGGCAGATACTTTCTGCTTCAACAATTTTTTACTGTTTGGTCATGACGTATGTTACACGCTGGAATGCATCGTTTGAATTTAACATTAATGCTTTCAGCCGTCCCTCTGTTCCCTGATTGGCCCGCCAATCTCAGAGATGGAAGGAACCAGAGCCTACACTTAGCATCAGGCTCTGTTTCTATAGTGCATAACCATGCATAGTAACTGTACTTAGGTCTAAGACATGTTTCAATTCAATACTGTTTTATTGACATACCACATATGACAACATCTTTGGCACTTTACAGTAGGGTGGCCAGTGGACCCTGATTTCCGGGGGTAGCCCCGAATTTTGGAGATCTGTCCCCGATAAAATACAAGAAAACCCACATTGTCATCTCAGAGGTTTGGTCACCTTACTTTGCAGTGTTTAGCTTGAACTTGATCCCCTGAGAGCAAGCACTAAAGGCAACTATAGGGCATGGACTAGTCAGGACTAGGCTTAATCCATGCCTGGAAACTGAAACTAGGTCCCACAGTTGAGAGACCTGATCCTTTTACATGCCCTAGAATTTGGATTAATGTGCTGCTTTGATTAACAGCTGTGATACTTAAATCTTGTTTTTGTTTGGGCCTTATCAGTCTGATAGTGTCAGCAATCCTGCCCCTGCCCTTGTCAGCAGGCTGCTGCTCTGTAGTCCCAGTGTATTATTAGGTGGTTTGTGGTACGACAACACAGCAAGTGCGAAGCAGCCAGAAATGTTCTGCACGAGCTAGCCTGCACGTAACGACTGCCCTTACCTAAAACATTCCTTTTCTCTTTTTTTTTCCTCCGGGGCAATTTTTTTTTCTCCTGACGGGACAAAAAATCTGGGGTCTGTCACCATGGTGACGGTTGCCAGCCACAGAGTGCCCTGCTGAGCAGAGCATAAAAAGACACGGCAGGAAATGTTTATCTTTGTGTGTGTGTGTGCGTGTGTGTGTGTGCGTGTTTGTGTGTGTGTGACAGCATACTCTGACTCTGAGGTAAAGGGGGCATCGTTGCGGATGCACACACACACACACACCCACTCTGCTCTGAGTTTGCTGACATAGTGAGTCTCTCTCTCCCTTTCTCTCCCTCTCTCTCTCTCTCTATGTCTCTCTCCGTGCCCACATACAATAGATGCAATGAGGGGCAGCCCTGAGAAAGCTGAGCCGTAGCCCACTGCCCTGCTTCAGGCTCCTGCTCCAGGGGCTCCCCCGCACAGGGAGGCCTGTCTTTGGGCAGCGGCGCCTGACCCGTGCAGTCAGGGCCATTGCTTCCTGCCGCAGGCCCGTCTGGGCGCCTGCCCGCATGACGGCCGGGGCTACGGAGGCCACTAATGAGACGATTGGTGGGGCTGGACCTGGCCGAGGGAGACTGAGCGGGCTGAACACAAAGTGGCCACTGATCAGAGGGGCAGAGCATGTAGGATCCGATGCACACACAGAGGGAGGAGGGCCATGGGGAGAAAAAAGGGGGTGTGTGGATGGGGGGAGAGGAGGGGGGGGGGGGTGGGCAGTCAGGGGTGTTTGAGGGAGGGTGGCAGCGGGACAGTGGGTAGCTGGGGGCTTTTTACAGAAACTGGTGGAACGTGTAGGAGAACACATGAGCAATTATGGGGAGCCTAGGCAGGCAGGCAGGAGTTAGGGGGCGATTGGGGCGATTGATGTAGGAAGGCTGGGGCTGGGGCTGGGGACTAGTTCGGCTGGGGGAGGGTGGGGGTGCTGTCGATGTGTTGAATCTGGGGCTCATGTTGGTGAGCCCGGCCTGGGATTTGGATTAGCAAAGCTAGGGAGAGCTGTGAGGGCAGGGGCCTGAGGAGGAGGCAGGAGACTGAACCGAAGGTTTCCTCCACTCAAACAGCTGCCATGGTGCTTTGCTGCAGTCATGCCCCGTGGTTTGAGTGACCATTGACCAAAACCAACACAGCAGCTAAACCACAGCACAGCACTGAAAATCCAGAGCATGCATTAGCACAGATAGGAGAATGCAACAGAAGAGCATGGCACAGAAACGTCTAGGTGACAAGACATGCCTGATAATATCTGATTTTATATTCCTATATTCATATGTAACAACTTCAGATCCAACTCTTGCACAATAAGAAAGAATAGCTATAATCGGCATACTTGAGGTACCAATTTAAGGCAGTCTTGTCTCATCTCTTCCTCTTTCCATTCATATTTCCATTATGACTCTCTTTTTCTCCCTCTTTCTGCATCAATATACTCACTCTCTACTTCCATATTCTCACAATGACTCTCTCTCTCACTCTCTCTCTCTCTCTCTCTCTCCATAACCCAGTGGAGTCCGGCGTTAGAGCACTGCTGTGGGCTGTAAAGTCTTCAAGAGCGTGATAACTCTGACAAACCTCACGGCCCGGTAACCGAGAGCGAGAGGACAGCCCCATAAACCATGCGCTCATCGGGGGGTCCGCAGACCTTTCCTTTGTGAACGTTGTCGCTTTTGGCGAGCCACATCTGGGCTTGTTTCAGAGCTCTGATAAATCACACTGTTTCGGCTTTAATGGGGGTCTTTTGCACAAAGACCACAGACTGGACACATAAAATATCCTCGCTGGTGGACAGCCTGCTGGATGCAGGAAATGTCACATCCTAGATAATACTCGGAGCAGAAGATGATATTTCTGACGGTGATGGACAACAATTCTGGTCTTGGACTATAGCCAACTGGCTCAGGATCAAGACTGGATTTGGTTTATTTTACGGACAGGTGTTAATGACACACAATGGTGTGGATAGATGAAGGATGCAGGGCTGAGCTCAGATGAGAGCCCTGCTGTTAAATGAAGAGGGGGAAGTAGATATGGTAAAGGCAAGCTCAATAAACCCATTGCTTGCTCAAGTACACCACACACACACACACACACACACACACACACACACACAAGATACACACACATAAAGACATTTAGCTTTCCACTCCTTCACATCTCTCAATGATCATTAATTAAATCCTGGGAGATACTCCTCTCGGATATGTCTTGGTCTTTATCAGCAGAAGCTTCAAAGCTGCATCAAACAGTAGCCTACTCACTTATATTCACAGCCTTTGTTTTATTATTGTACTACTTTTACTTTTACTCTTTTACTTAATGACAAAATTAAGTTAATATGTTTTTTTCTTTTTCTGAATTAAAAAAAGGTAACTTGTTGGATTTGAAAGAATTCAGTCAGACGCACTGATCCATGTTTTACCAGCAGCAGGTGTGAAAGCAAAGATCATTGTTTTCAGAGGAAATTGACCATGCTATTACTACATAACATTACAAGGTGGCTATTTGCTGGTATAACACAGATAAAAATTATTGCCTTATCATGGTGTACCAATACAAATAGTAGCATTTGGGAAACTGTAGATCAGACGCAGAGTGCAGTGTTCAGAACCAATTATCATCATCTGATTTATAAACTGGACTTTTTGTAACTATACCGGTATTGAGGCTATTTTTTAACCAACGCCATAATACCCTGCACCCTGCATGCAAGTCTAAACAGTCTAAATATTTCATAATAACCTAGGCCTACACGACTTTATAGAAAGAACATTTTCTGGGTTTTTTAGATCTAGCAATGGACTACAGAACGTTTTCCTAATAACTCCATGAGACCGCAGAATTCCCATTCATATGCTACTCCTTCGTAGAAACAGAAACGATGAGGATTCCACATACCTGCACAGGTGAGAAATTGAACAGCAGGGTCGCGAAAATCTGAGAGATGCCGAAGAAACTTTTCATTTCGAGCGTCTATCAGTCAACAGGGGATGGTGGAAGTCGACTGCCCCTTGAGAAACGGAGCGAATTCCCTTTAGGACTCGGGGCGGAGAGAGAGACTGGACAGCATCGCCAGGCGTGTTTCACCGGAGAGAGGAGAGAAGGCTGGTTTCGCGATGTCCTTTAATAAGCTGATCCCAACCGGATATTCACGTGAATTACTTGCTTTTTTTAAACACTCGATGGTCTTATAAAATGAATGAAAAGAAAACAAGGGCATATAAAACTTAATAAAAGTTACAGGGTGTAAGATAAGCCCTTAGTCTTTCATCAGGTCTCTGTGCCAGCGTAATGTGATATTTGATAGGCCTATCTTGTTATTAAATAGAAATGATTGCTTTCCCTCGTAGACACAGCTCCTTTGATGGGCGCACCTCAGCCGTTTCCCATAATCTGCGCTGCTGCCCTCTAACCTAGTTCCCTAGAATGTGTTCAGACAGCGGTGATGGAAATGTCTTGGCCGCACCGGTCGTGTCTTGCATGCTCCTCTGCAAAGCGCAGTCTTCACAGTTTTACCCAGTATCAACCCTAAATACATGTCAATGACGTCATGCCATACAGGATGGAAAATCATTAGTGGGTCAGACTCTCTCTTTCTCTCTCTGGCACTTTATAACATCACCTGGAGACGAACTTTTGTGAAAGTTAACTGATTGGACATACAAATGTGGTTGTACATGTAAATTACAACTAATAATCACTCCACCAGACGTTACGCACCTTCTTGAAAGCTTGTTCATTAACGGGACAGAATAGGTCTATAGCTCCAGAATAGGTCTAGCTCCCTCTTTCAGAATGAGTTACGAGACTCGCTCTTTTAAACACCGCTAAGGGCTCATCAATCTCCCTACAACCCATGTCTATAATGCTTTCTCTCTGTTCTGTTCCCTCCGTTAATTGATGGCCGCAAAGGCCGCCTCCGCAGGCCGCACACACAAACAGAGATTATCTGTACCCGGTGACCATGCGCTCTGTCAAGACTGAGCACAGGAATGAGAGGGGAGTGCGATCCGCTATGGCATTCTGCTCATAGTTGCAGCGGAGGGGCGATAAACCGCCAGACTGAAGGGAGATGGGTTGCACTTAGGATACCTCGATGAAATGTAAACAAACGTACGCAAACCCGAGCGATTCAAAGCCAAGGCGCATAGAAGAGATAAGGAGGCGGTAGACTGTGCAACTTCGGTAGCCTAGTTAAACGCGGCTGCTGTGGTATCTAATGTGCATTTGGCTACACCAGAATTAAGTACTGTCTCTCTTATTAAATAAGCCTCTTCTTTATCACACATATGCACTCTATGCATGTGTGTGTGTGTGTGTGTGTGTGTGTGTGTGTACACTTTGGGGCTGCAGTCTAATGGTACCATCCTTCTACATCTCCAAGCTAATGAAGTTGACCTGTCTGCTTAGAATGTGATTACTCCAGTACTAGAAGAGAAACAGATCATCCCCCCATATAATATCATTTACCCACTTATCTTAATGGTACTTAATGTGCTAAAGACTCAGTGTAGTAATCTTTCTTTGATTTCATTCCAGAGGGAGAGGAGGAGACTCAGAGAGAAAGAGAATTGTATGCAAGAAAGAGGTGGAAGCAAATGTTATTTATTTACACACCAGAGACAGAATTCCCACAGACCGCACAACACCAGCACACACACACGCACACGCACACGCACACGCACACGCACACGCACACACACACACACTCTCACACACAAAGAAAGAGAGAGAGAGACACACACACTATTATTATTTATGTTTGACTGCTTACTTTGTGGCCATGTTATTGTAAAGAGGGACGCGTTTGTTTGCTTGTCTGTCGCCGTAGCGATGGGAAGTAGCTGAGTAAATGGCAGATACTACGCTAAGGGCACCCCCAGTCCTCCCAACATTACATCACACGCCACTGGGGAACCCTGCAGATGTCAAACACACAGCTGGCTGCTCACACACTCTCCTTCTCTAATACACACACACACACGCACACACACACACATACACACACACACACTACACCAAACAAACTAACACACACACATGCACACACAGAGTGGGTGGAACTGATGGGGCAGAGGTGTCTGGCTCAGGTTCATCCCTGAGTGGGTCTCAACCCGGCCCACATCCGTTGCAGATCTGTCCAGGAAGCGGTGCCT
The DNA here is from genome assembly GCA_030264315.1 of Sardinella tawilis. Lineage (NCBI taxonomy): Eukaryota > Metazoa > Chordata > Actinopteri > Clupeiformes > Clupeidae > Sardinella > Sardinella tawilis. Next base: position 9,404 of record JASCQY010129878.1, read on the forward strand.
GTCTGGACACTGTCTGGTTGTATGTACTGTATGTCTGTGGTGAGGATGGGATTCTCCTCTGTGACTGACTAGATCTTGAGTGTGATGTAATTTTCACAGCTTTAAGCAAGGCAGGCAATGTCTTAGAGACATGATTTCTGTCTGTTTTTATGTTCAAATGTATGAGTTAATGATTACGTTAATATTAAGAAATTAAAGTGAGTTAGAAGTTCAGTTGTATTTTGCAAATTACATCCCAAAGTCTCTGCAGTAAATCTAACCTTGAAGCCTGCCTGGATTGCTTGCTGCACTGTGAAGCATTGCAGAGATGCATTAGAGTTTGTTTGTGTGTGTGTGTGAGAAAGAGAGAGAGACCCCATACATTAAGACAATAGCAAGTCTGCAAAGAGTCATTGCAAAGTTGCACTGCAATATTTTTATAAAGTGATTTATAAAGAATGTCTTGCTATATAGTAGTCCACAAATCTAGAGTAAATCAACTAAATCGTGATAAGGACATGCACATGTGAATGCAGGAAGCAGAGTGTAATGTACGACAAACCGAGAAGAGTTGGTGTAGAAGTATTAGTAAGTAGTGAGTGTACAGGGTGAGAATCTCTGTGGCAAGACCCCTGCGGCGCTGTGGGACCAGCCAGTCACCCTCCCACTCTAGAGGGCAAAGGTCACTCCTACAGCTGTTCCTTCCTGTCTTTGGGAACTGTGCCGACGCCAGGGTCCCATCCAACCACAAACTTCACCAAGGGAGGGGGCGACGGGAGTGTGTGTATGAGAGCATTTGGGAGTGTGTAGTGGTGGTGTGGGGTTGGGGGATAGATTGAGTCTGGAGTTGGGGTGGGGGATGGGATGGGGGGGGGGGGGAGTGGTGGTGAGGGACTCAGACATCCCCTGGTTATCTCCTCTCTTTGCAGGTGCTACCAGGGTAGAACACCCAGTGGAATTGTGGGAGATGCGGGGGATTGTGGGATACACAGGGCTTAATTGCATCATGGGAAAAGAGATTTCCTCTCAAAAGGTCACAGGTCTGACTTACATAACATGATGAACAGCCACTCAGAGGAATCACTAGTATACAGGTGGATGGCAGGCCTGTCTGTATGGTCAAAAAACAATAACTATATTGTGCAAGTAATTAGGAACAATAATACTCATTTCACACAATATAACATCATATAATCATTTATTAGGGATCACTTTCAGAGTTTATGAATAATAGAAATGCTGACCATTGAGAAATGAGACGAGAAATGAGACGAATCCTAGTCATTATATTACTGAATATTCCACAATAGACAAGCATATCATTTTAGTCCCAGTTCAAGGTCAGGGTATTTTAATTATGCCAAGGGGCTATTAAAGCAATTTGTTAAGGAGCCAGCAGAAGAATCTCTGTTATCAGTGGACATACATCACATAATAAGATAAATTTCATAAAGCCATAAATAATGAACATTATAAAACACTCACAAGGGGGCATATCAAAGACCAGTGACGTCTCTTAGCGTAATATCTTCCTTTTCTACGAAGATGGTACAGCTCCACACACACACACACACACACACAAAATTTTCCTGTCAAGGGTGCCCTCTGGAAGGAGATGAGAGACAGAGACTTAACACTGCAAATAAGACAGAGATCTGGTTGCCGTAGTGACGGGTATTGCTCTGCTGTACATCCTGTAGGAATAAGGCAAAAGGAACCAAAGACTGAAGGCTCAAGCTGACTTCAGAACAAGTAATTGATGATGCAAAGGGAAGTTGGTAATTGGTGTGGGAAACTGAGTCATTCTGGGATATAAAGGATCCTGAACTCCGAGTGAGTCGAATCCTAACTGAGATCATACTGTATAAGCAAACACTTCTAACATTTTCAGTTCAAGAGTTTGCAAAAAAATCCTATAGATCAGAGATACAGTGAGTGCTTTAAATGACTACAACAAATCAATAAGAGAAGCAGACATTGCATAATCAGAAAACTATAAACACCCTAAAGAAATGAAAGGGGAGGATGTTTGGATCAGGTGCTACATTAAAACACCTAATCTCTCCAGTCATTCATTTGATTTATTTATCCAAGGTCTTTTTAAGCACCTGGAAGTCAGCCGTCTTAACCCTGAAGGCTGGTGATTTAACTCCGGAGGAAAAGTACAGGTCCATTCGTTTTCAAATAGTTATCTCTAAGATGGCTGAGAAATGATGCTGTCCACATAAAAAATGTCCAAGGGTGCATGAAAGTGCATGCGTTGATGAGCTTTCTTGCACACATCACCCACTTGATGCTCAAAGGTCAGCTTGCTCTCAGTGATTTTCCGCAAATATTTGTGCTGTTGTAAACTTCCACAGCTGGAAATTTACTGTAAATCCATAGGAGAAACAATACAGTTTTTTTCTTCCCTAAAAGGTCGCCAGCTCATTGATTTATTAACTTTATCATCTGCTGAGGATGATATACAAGTCTGACAGAAGCATGAGCTGGATTATCTGGGTATGAAAGAGACATGATATAATTGTCAGCAATCTTCACAATGTGCTGTCTTATTTTTGTCCAAGACACATACTGCATGCAGTTATGTTTATCACGTGCGGTCTGGACAGGCTTTGATCAGGTCTGGGTAAGTTACAGAAATGGCAAATTTCCCATCACAGCCTCAGATTAAATTGATAATCCTACCATCCTGCTGACATGACAAAAAAATTATCACAAAATTTGTTCACGCTTTCTCGGTTGTTCAGAGATTGATATTACTCATGATTGATATTAGCATGATAGTGCAGCCATTTACTACCACAAACAAGGAGAACTCTGTTTTGTTTGGTGGGGTTTTAATGGCAAAAATCCAAGATGTTATTCCCACAGGCAGTTGCCAGGCCCCTAAGTCTTCTAGTCCCAGGTGCATTGTGGTTATGGCTACTTGGCCCTCTCACATAGTAACATCTGTTGTCGTATTTCAGACATCAGGATGCGTGGTCGTGGCAAAGCCATGAAACATATATTCATGTATTTATTAAATTAGCTGAATCATCATAATTATTACAAGTATCTACAGTGGCAACCCATTTCATTCAGATGGCATAACTTCACATCATTTCAATTAACCCTTTAACTCCAACAGGTTAAACCTTCTCAATCAGCAGAGACTGAGGATTTGACTCTGTGACTCTAAAGGCTTAAGTGTGGATGAATAGACCTCATGTGTGGGTTGTGTAGCCGTTTTAACTCTGCAGTCTGCACCTATTAAGTCCTCTGAAAATGAGACACCAAATCTCTGCATTACTTTCTGGCTAAATCCCAGTGTTCACCCTAAGCATGGGTCCCCAAAGCCCTAACTTGGATTGGAATTGACTTTCAGATTGGCCGATTCATGCCAGTTAAGTATCTGAGAGTTCAGGATTTCGAGTTAGAGAGGACAGTGGGACTCTTTTTGTGTTCATTCCCAGTCATTTGCCCTAAAAGGGTATCGAAGCACACTTTGTTATATAACACTTTAATCTGTCTGGCTCACCAGTGCAGGCAGTGAAACCCACCACTGCCTCATCCAAAGACGATTGAAATGTCACAACTCCCACTGTTTTGATTCTCTCCTTGGTTCTTTTTCTTGGATCTGGCATTTGTTTGCCTGAAAATATGGAGTTTAAAAACAGGCTGAATTCCTTAGCAGTGGGAGTTTAAAAAGGGCTGGGCTGCATATGGTGAGCCTGCTCCAAGGTGCCTCTTGATCATCACGCACGTATATATATACATATATATATATACATATACAGTATATATACATATGGCACCCATATGGGAGCCATCACAGACACAATCCACTATACCACTGTGGTGCGTTTCAATAACTGTGCGTTCAGACCGAAACAGTCAAAAGCGACAAAGTCGCCGAAGACGCCCAACATGCGACGCCCAAGTCGCTCAACACGCCTCGGAGTCAAAAGAGTCAAATTCGTGACGTGAAACATTCAAAAGTTCGTTATT
>JASCQY010129956.1:0-13359 GCA_030264315.1 Sardinella tawilis
TTTTGTCAGCTCCTTGTACTCGACCACTGCTTCCACTGGGAAGTTAGGTTTGGGCGCGCCGGTGTATCACTTTAAGTCTGGCTGAAACTTAAATCAAGCTCTTTAGTAGTTTGGTGGGTGTTGAGTTGGAGAAGCTATGTCCACTCTATTGCATTTTTGTTTGAAAATAGCATTTAAAAAAAAAAAAAGAATTCTCGTCCATATCATGACCTGAAAATGCATATCGCTTATGAACCAGCCGTAGTCTGGATGACGGATGTAAATGTCCCAAAAGTAAGGTCTTTTCAAACCCAATGGAAATGCTGTACAGATAGAGACTTTACTGTAGGTCGGCTACGTCTGTGTCTGCCAAGCGCAGTAGAACTAAATGAGTGTGACTTTGGAACTACAGCACAGGCAAGCCTCACACAGATTGACCTAATATAGATTTCTCACAAATCAAGGACCCAGTGAAGTAAACAACTCTTCAGTGTCCCTGATGTGGGCAAGAAATGAACACCTCACTTTACTCTCTGTTCCTTTGAGATTATTTATCCAGCCTAAGTGTTGATATTTCACAGGACCCTCGTTGTCATCTTAGTGGAGATCTTTCCAAACATTTCAGGAAGATCTGAGTCTGTTGTAGACAACAGCAGAGGGAGAAAAAAACACCTCGAAGTCATTCTTCACTTCATGTGAAGGCTAAGTGAGGCTGGCCAGGGAATTGCTTGCTTTGTGAAACTTTCAAATGAATGACTTGAATGATATTATCCCTCAACATGAAGGCACTGTGGTCTTCAGGCCATAAACTCTGCTTTTGCATAAAGTTCACTGCTCGCCTAGTTTGCGGCGTGTGTTTGCTAAGCTGTGCGTCCAGCAGACGGGGCTGTCTTTTGAGACGTCCACCGGGGCTGAGGGCAGTGTGATGAAGCATCAGAGACGAGACGCAGACCGCTGGGCTTTGCTGTCACACCAAAGCTTGAAGAGTGAAATAATGATGTGTGCCAAAAAGAGGCCAAGCTTTTCAATGGTTTCACAGGCCAACTGGTAGATGAGAGAATGCAGAATGATCACAATCATCTACCATAGAAGACTAAATACTGTCGACCTTCCCAGCCTTATTCCTTACCTCTTTTGTGGATGTGTATGTGTGTAATTAGTATCTTAAAAGGGTAATGATTAAGATTCACGTTGTAAGTACAGTATAAGCTCTGGAGTGTGTGTGTGTGTGTGTGTGTGTGTGTGTGTGTGTGTGTGTGTGTGTGTGTGTGTGTGTGTGTGAGCTCAAGTGAGCATGTATCCAGGCATGTGTTGAGGATTCAGTGATCCATTCATCTGATCCACCCTGCAGCTCTGGGCACAGCCACATACTGCACAGCGTGTGAAACCCCACTAGACCCACTGGAGCCCTTCAAGTCCCCAATCCAGCTATGCTTTGGTCCCATGTGTCTTCTTCTCTTAAGGGCCCTATGCTTGCTTTGGACGGTGTGCAGTAGCCATGGGCCACAAGCTTGGTGTTGTGTTGATGTTGATATTCCACCCTGTTTGTTCCTGCTCTCTCAACAGGAGAACTTTATTAGTTTTGTCTTTGTCTTTGCCTTTTGTCTTTTGTGTGTGCGCGTGTGTGTGTGTGTGTGTGTGTGTGTGTGTGTGTGTGTGTGTGTGTGTGTGTGTGTGTTGACAGAGTGCTGGAGCTCCAGCGCACGTCTCAAAGGAAGCGGGTCTCCAGTGACAGCTCTGTGGCTGAGGCGCTCACTCATGGGGACTCCGTACGGGCCACCAAACCCGCCCTCACCAGGTGAGAGATGGAGCTACTGCACTGTACGCCTCATTACAGTCATTATTATACAATACAGGACAGTCTCAGAAGCCTTCTCTCTCTCTCTCTCTCTCTCTCTCTCTCTCTCTCTCTTCACATTTCAGCAATCAATCTTTATAGACTGCAACATAGTTACAGATTTATTATTCACCTTCACCTGCCATTAATGATTAGGCTTTTACAACCAATCATTTGCTTGAACTGCTGGCAGGCATGCTTGTGCAGTCATTTCCTATTTCTAAAAAGCATTAATCTGGGTTTTTAAGAAAATACTAGTTATAGTAAATGTAGTATTAGATGTTAAGTAAGTGATAAGCCACAAGCGGTCGTGGTTTATGATCATTTTGCAATGTGTAAGGGGGGTTGATAGGAACAATGTGAATCAGAGCCAATCAATAGAATTCCAGTGTAATCAATAGGCAGCTTGTAAAGGCGCCCCATAGATCTACTGTATGTTAGCTTTTTTGGTGGTTGTTTCTTTTTAAAATGGTCTCAGCGGAGATGCTGACCTACTAAGCAATCTGTAAACAGATATTTCATATTTGGTCCTTTGAGGTTTAAATGTGTATCTTTATTGCATCTTCTGTAATCTGCTTGGGAGGTTGTCTCCTGTTGCCTATTTAAATATTTAACACTGAGTTTAGTTAAATCAAGTGTTGATCACTCTGTTGCCAGGTTATGTTCAATTTCATTTTTCAAACAGTTTAATATGGATTTCCTACATTATAAGCAGATGTTTACAGTCATAACTGTTTTCCTAAATAAGCTGGAAAAAAGAAAACAATTGTGTTTATTGTAGTCTATCTGAATGCATACAATCCATAAGCAGTGGATAGAAGTAAATGGATACCAAACTGTTGTGGAAGTGTGTGTAGAGGTTGGCTAGCAGTGAAGTTGAGCAACAGTGTTCTATTTTGTGAACACCATGGCATCTTGATTTTCATGAAGAAATGAATTCTTCATGCCAGTGATTCATGCTCATCTGACAGACTCTGTGTCCTTTGAGAGAGGATGGTTTGCATAATTTTAGTTTGCACTGAGAAATCACCAAGTACAACCGTTGGAAAAGTGCTAAATAAAATGTGCTGGGGGGACAGCAGTAAAACTCCTTTAGTTTAATGACATTTATTCCTCCCACTTGTTTCCACAAAGTGAGAAGTCAGGAGTTTTTCTCTAATTTATGTAGTTGACCCCATCCTGTGAATACTTACGCCATAATGCAAAGCGGACTGTGGAGAAATGTTCTAGAAATGATCAACTGCTCAAACACGGGCAAAATCGTTTCAGTTGTTTAAGACTGAATAACGTATGCATTGCCAACCTACAAAGCTACCCAGCTAAGTTTGAATATTGTAGAATATGAAGATGAAGAGTTTGCGAAATGATACTGATGGTCGCAGTCATACTTGTGTAAGACATGAATGCTTTTTAGTCTTTGTCCATCTCCCAACATAGTAAAGGGCACCAGTGAAAGTAAACTAAAGAGCCTTTCTGTTTTTGTGTTGAAATGACCTTTGATAGTGATGCTGCAATATTCAATGCCATTGAAATGTTCTTTGGGATATGTACAGTATTAATGTAAAAAAAAATGATTCCATTAGGGCACATCAGCAGAAATGTGCCCAGATTTTGGCCTTTATATAACAGTATGTTGCTCCTTGTAGGATGAAAAGTATCACAACACGAAGCAGAGAGGTCTTGCTTAACTCAGGAGAGATTTTTATTCTGATATTCTGATATTCTACTCTAACGAGCACTCAAAGCGCTTTACAGTGTATGCCTCACATTCACCCATTCACACACCGGTGGCAGTAGGCTACCATGCAAGGCGCCAGCCTGCAACCCACCTCTACCACCTGCGCCACCACCGCCTATATGGCTATATGCCAAAACAGTAAAAACACTTGATGCATTTCTAAATGAATCTGTTACTGTTTTGTGGCTTGCAGTGATACAAATCGAGTAAAATTTAATTGCATTGAAGCAAATTGAATAAAACAAATAGTCAGTGGAAATGAAGAGCTACGGTATAGCTACAGACACTATAGTCACTGTTGGGCAACCCTACAGTAACAGTCAAGCAATGGTTGAACTAGTGACACTGGACTGGACACCATTGTCATCGTTGTCATAACCAAAGAAAAAAGTATATCAAACTGAACAGGTTTGTTTATTGTGAAACCTGTAACTGTAAACACGTTTCCTCTGTGTTTTAAATCAGAGTAATGGCTTCAATGTGTGCACAGCAACAGAATTAAAGGACTTGGTGAAGGAAGCTTCACATCATGCAGTTGTTTACACCTCATCCATTAATTCAGTGTATCAGTACACTTCAGTGGCCTATATCATTTACATACTCTTTCTTTACTCATCTGGCATATTATGTCTGTTCATGTTTTTGTTTTCATGTTTATCTTTGGTTGTTTCAAAGGGTGGGGGGTGTTCATCGATCAAACACAACAGCAGCAGATTTTAAACCATCTAGCAGGTGAGACACAATCTTCAACTCAATACAATGCATTACAATTAGGGATGCACCGATCCGATATTTAGGATCGGATATCGGTCCTGATAAGGAAAAATTACTTGGATCGGGTGTAGGGAAAATTAGGCGATACGTGGGCCAATGCACTTGCACGTAATGACCACAACCTGACGACAATATGGTGCGCTCAAGGCTTGCCAAGAACAGGCACTGTAGCACGTCAGCTACTGCACATGGAGGTGCCGCCGCAAGGTATGAACACACAGATTTCTAGAGCCATCGTAAGTGCTATTAAAAAGATTATCATAAACACAGATTTCTAGAGCCATCGTAAGTGCTATTAAAAAGATTATCATAAACACAGATTTCTAGAGCCATCGTAAGTGCCATTAAAAAGATTATCATAAACACAGATTTCTAGAGCCATCGTAAGTGCCATTAAAAAGATTATCATAAAGTTACGCTCATTTACCGTAAGTTTTAATGAACAACCTGCAAATATTGAACCTCGATGGTTTCTGTTAGCAAACTTGCACATGTTGAGTCTACTTGTCACTCACTCACTAAAATGATAACAAACTTTGCATATTGTAAGACACATCTCTCATGTAATCCAATGAAAGTTCTGCTTAAGTTGCTCATGAATATTTATTTAAACTTATATAAAACATAATCAAAATCTGCAGCAGCCTACTGATCTCCACAAACACCTTGCATAGAATCAGAGTCTGTTTCCTGTAACATCAAATCAACTGTAATGCCACTGGCACACAGGCTTAGGATGATGGCTATGTCCTAATGCAATGGGGATATCGGATCAGGATCAGATATGGACCCATATGCAAAACCCATGGATTGGCATCGGAAACTAAAAAAGTTGTATCTGTGCATCCCTAATCACAATACAATCCTTAATATACATGTAATCTTTTCCCCTCAATGTCTGCTGTAACATCAGTAATGTTTACTCTAACATCATTGTATTATTCACTGACTCTTTGCATTTATCCCTGTAAATCACATTGCCTCTGTGTATGAAAAGATAAATAAACTTACCTTGCCTTTCCTAATATATTTTGAGGGAAATTTCTGGAAAACAAAGGGAGAAATATTGTGTGTATGAGTGTGTGTAGGATATAAGAGGGATCAGAATTTAGGATCAAACTTTTGCCTTATTTTTGAACACACTTTCTATTGAATATGGTCAGATGTCCTGGATGTATGTTTCACATACAGTAGGCCCATTTTCTAAGTCCCAATTCGCTCCTATTATCAGAATTGTACACCATTCACACCGCAATCAGTGCGTTTGCAGCACGTTCATGACGTGGAGACAGGGTTGGTCAGTGTAATTCCAAATGCACGTTAACAGATTAGACTGTTTGCCAACATGTTTGTTGCTGCTCACGCTGCACACATCCCCCTCTGTGCCCACAGTGGCCGCTGCACATGGAAAGAGCTGTAATGAGGGCCTGTGGTAGCCAGCTCTCACAGGAGACCGCTTTACTGTGTGTGTCAACACACAACATACTGGAGCACAAGCACACTAATTGCTGTGTGCATTAGGCCTTAAACTGCCCTTCACTATCCAATATGGAGTATCTTAGCTCCCTACCCAGATTTTTACTGATATAGATAGATTTTACTGATTTATATAGTAGACAGTGTGTGTGTCAGGTCACTATTATTTTTTAAATTGAATGATTATTTTTTTGATCATTCGAGTACTCTGAAGACCTTTTTTTGCTTAATTTAGATTTTCACATCACCCAATCAATGGATTGATGTACCAGAACTAAATTTGGAAATATTTGCATGTGCAAAAAAAGTAACTTTATGGCAAAAGTGGGGAATTGCGCCTAAATCACTGTTCCCTTCTATCCTGGCTTTTGCGATAAAAGCTCATACGACCTTAGTCTGGCCAGTCTCACGTATTGAGCTCGCTTCTCATTGGTGTCCGATTTCTGGCATTGGAAAAGCAGTAAATAAGCAGGTTGGCCATACTGACTTGATCGCAACATCTTGTGCAGCGTCATTGGAAGTATGGGCGAGCCCAGGCTAGTTCCCTTCAACACGTGAGCCATTGCGTCACTCATAAATGACAGTGGCTAGAAATAAACACAGAAATAGAGTTTTTTTCAATGGCCTTCCATAAGTGACCGTTAACCTCAGTGCAAGCAGCAGTGCAGAAATGGCGTAGCATAATGGAGGCTGAGACCAAATCCAATCAAAAAGCTGCTGTTACTACTGGAAGCACTTTCCATGTTTTGATACTATAATAACATGCATGGGTGGGAGGGGGACAGAAAAGGTCATGAGAACTAATGGCGCTTTGCACAGCCATCCTTACTCTCCTTTCTCTGTTTGTGCATCATGGCGGTGTGTGATGGGCTACGTCTCTGCTTTTTATACCAGAATGCCATTTTTCACATTATAAGTCAATATTCCCACGCTGTGGGCGAGCCTCATTCAACTGCTCGTATTTTTTTGAGGATCTGTGGTGATGGGAAGCAGTGATATTCGTTGATTTCTGTTTTTCTTGCAGACTAACTTTTATTCTTTAATTAAGTTAACTATGATGATGCATCTTCCCAACTCTAGTGTGTGTGTGTGTGTGTGTGAGTGAGAGAGAGGGCGAATGCTTGTGAATAAGCCAGTGAGTGTGAGCATGAGTGACTGACTGAGAGTGTTATCAAAGACTGCCAGACCCAGGCTTAGGTTGTCATTGTTCACTGTTGCTTGATGGGAGGGGGGGCTGTTCTGGAGTGTGGAGGTCCAAGCTGAGACTGTGACATTGCTTTGCCAGACGCTAGCGGCTGAAACAGGCCATGACTAGGATGGCTGAGGCTTTAGTGATTCCCTTGACCTTTTTTTTTGATACATTGCCTGTTATAGAAGTCATGGATTGAGGGTGGTTCACAACACAAGCACAGATGCCTTGAGCTGTACATACAAGCCTTTGTTGAGGTTGGCAGTGGTGCTCTGGAATCATGCACTGATGCCTTAGGTCTGAAGGCTCTCTGTTGTGCCCCTGTAAAAGGCCATCAGGATCTTCCAACTTCATGCCAAATTTCCGTAGTTGTCTGAGCTGGAAGAGACATTTTGGGGGTCTTTTTAACTGTTTAGGAAGTGTGCATGTAAGATCCGCTGGGAACTGGAAGTTGTTGACTCTGTCCACCGTAGAACCAAAGATTATGGAATATTGACCAAGATAGCGTAACATAATGCGTTACAACGGGAGTGAGCGTGAATACACAATGTAAACTTTTACCCAATCTTTTGCATTAGCTAATGAGGACTCGTCTTTGGTCTGCATAAAGGGGGATTTTGCCCCCCTCCCCCTTACCAAAATTGAACATAGAATTTAACGGATGTTGGTTCCTCTCGCTCCGCTTTTACCCTCTCTGGTAAAATAACCCTGTCTTAGTCTTGGATATTCCTTGTCAATCTAGTGAAATACCAAATATCCATGGGCACCTTTTGTTTTTTATGGTTATGTTATATAGGAGACGCTTTTTTATCGTCATATAAATGCCAGTTATACAGTATTTACAGTATACAGCGTCATAAAACAGTCCATTATAAATAGACACTCAAAGTGGTTGTTAGAGACATAGGACTATCTCTACGTGATAGAGCATACCGCCAGCGACTTACTTCTGAAAAACCTCTGAATCTTAGTCTTGGCTGTAATTATGCTGTGCATGTCCCGATGTGAGTTACACGGGTCACAGAGGTTGCACACAGTTGTCAGAAGTCTGGTGAAAAGTCTTTTTTAAAAATAGAATAAGATAAAAAATCGCAAACATTCTCTTGAACAACTTAATTTACATTCAACTCCCATGTACTGTATGCAAACCCAGACAATCCACCTACACATCCACTCGGGCGTTTAGAACCTAGGGGAGGGCATGAAATTCTGGACTGTCTTCGTCTTTTTTCTACTGCCTGTCAGCAGACAGTTTCTTTTATCAGTCTTCTCATAATATAGCCCAAAGATGGAAACTTTTATGTCTTTGAAATATTGTTTTCTTTCTCTAAATTCAGCCCCAATATTCTTCTGTCTGAAAAGCCCATGTTTTTGACAACAGTACAACAGATAAAATGGGCTCTGGAAGCTGTTCAAATAGCAATTAAGATGAACAAATACTGAGTGGAGGTTGGTTTTGAGTTGAGTTTGTGTATCCCCATGGCTCCCGATCAAATGCATTCTGACCATTACATGGGCTTTAGCTCAGAAGGGAAGGAAATATTTCAAATAAGGCCCTTGAGGAAACTCTTCACAACTGTTTTAGGAGCATAACAAGCACCCCACATGCTTATTGGTCTAAAACAATAAGTTAATTTATAAATATATCTTGGAGATGCAATTCATGATATTCAAACATCCAGTTATACCTCTCTTTTTACCCTATATTGGGTTACATAGGTACTGTTTCCAATGCTAGATTATGACCCATTATTTGTTGCTGAATTTGTTGCTGAATTTACAGGAGCACATACAGTAGATGGTCCTTTATGGAGCTCCCAATCACTTTTTATCTGAATTCAATATGCAAACCAATGGGTAATGGAGGTATAGTATTTAGAACTAAATACACATAGGTAGTCAATGTAGGTCAGCTCTCCAGAGAGGTACAGTCATTTGTAGAAGTGGCAGCTTCTGTACAATAAAACACACACACACACGCAAACACACACTTTTACAGAAAAAAATGTGTGTCTCCATGTAACAATTGGGGATATGATGTCAGGCTGATGGAGATTTATGTGTCTGCTGCCACTGACTGGCTCCTAATTATGGGCTGCTGTGGACCAGAATCTGGTGAAGTTCTCCTGCAAGAGATCACTTTTGGTTCACCAAAGAGGAAGGCAGGTCATTATTTGCTTCAGTTCATGCTGTATTTGAGAGCTGCTGTCCTGTTCTTGCTTTGTACTGTACCTATCCAATTTATTATAGGCTGCAGAGAAAAGGTATTAGCTGTCAATTCTGTTTCTTCCCGTCCAAAGAGAGGTTCTTCTGGTCACCGTTACCGTACCACATGCAAGCTCCGGGAGATTCCAGAATCCTTGGACCTGTAAGAGCTGTTGGCACTATAAAAATGCTGTTCTGTTGCTTTACAGTAGCAGTACATAAAGTGACCAGGCATGAGAAGAGAATATCTTAACTCCAGACCCACTATCAGTCTCCCTTGATTGGTGTAGTCTGGGTCTACCCATGCTAATATTTCTACCTATTTGTCACTTTGTTGGCAAGTGAAAGCACTTCAAGCCATTTTTATCACAGTGTGTTAAATAATCATTGTATCACTAAGGGGGGGGGGGATGTCAGTTTGCAAGTAGTTGCAAGGACTTGAGTTGTGGATGGAGAGGACTTAGGGTGCTTCAGATTGTAATGCATTCCTCTCTTCCAAGTAGGTGGCAACACACACAATGTGATAGAATTATGCAGTAGCTCAGGCCGAATTTTGCAAACCAGTGTATCACTTTGGTTCTTAACTTGTGTATGAAAATGAAAATGTATTTATTCTGGAGATGATGTGGCAAAGCTGCTATCGGATTATGCCTTTTCTCCTTATGCATCCAACAGTACTAGAAAACAAGGCCAACATTTCTCAGGCAAGTAAATCTGATGAGGCAGGTTTAGCCTTTGATCAAATATTCATCCAGCTGCAGTGCTCATACACTACAATACCATCAGCCAGCCTGCATCTGACATTAGAACAAGAGGGATATTGCAGAACCACTTCTCTTCTCCATCCTAATTGGCCCCAACTAGAGAAAGGCCTACTGTTTGATTCCCAGAGTCCCAGAAACGCTGCTCCTTTTTTTTATCTGGAGGGCACCGACTTGTTGGGTTGTCAGATATGTATTAGATACAAGCATGAACATTACTGACCACTCGGCGCGTATCATGTCTTTGCAAACGAAGGTTTAATGTATTTTAGGAAAAATTGCAGCTCTGCACCTACATGTATGTAGCCATTCTGTAGATGTGGTGTGGTAGGAGGGTTTTTTTGGTCCTTTTTTGGTGTCAAGCACTCCATTCTCTCCTGTGCCTTTCTGAAGAAAAAAAGTGTGTGTTGGATTTGCCAGTGATTTGAGTTTGACAACTGCACATCATCTGTCTCCATTTGACTTGCAGGTCTGAGAGGAATGCAGTCTGCAGTGCAGACTCCGGTAAGTCCATCTCTGGAAACAGAATTAATTCTGTGATGTCTTTATGGTATCAACTGTTCTGTTACTCATGAAGAAGGCTTTCATTTTCTAATAGACTCCTGCTCAAAGAACATTTCTGGTTATTCCTGGTGTCAATTGACTGCTTCAATGCCATTTTTGCTAAACCCTTTGCATCTGCCTGAATCTTAATGTTGAGGCATTGCCCGCTTGACAGTAGGGTTACACAAGGTTGCCATTTATATTTCAAAGCAGTCAAGCGTGAATTTGGATTTCAGTTTCTGAAAGGTAGAAAAAAAATAACATTGGTCCTTATTTGTATTCTGGACTGGTGTCTCCAAGGGTCCTGCTATGAGAAGCAGAGCCTTCCAGCCTGCCTTGCCACTCCCAAAGTTGCTCCCCATGAAAAAGCTTTAACACAAGTCCTTACCCAACCCTCTTAAGAAGCGCTATGCTCATTCTGGCCTGCACCAGAGGTTTGCTAATAGAATGCAGTAGGGAAAAAAGCAGCCTCCATTTCATCTGAATATCCCAGACTTTGGAAGTGCTCTAGGAAAACACGGGTTTGTTTGTACTTTGTGGCTCTGTCTGTGGTGGAAACGTCATGACAGGAGGATTAGGGGCCCAAATCTACAAAGGGCGCCACTTGCTCTCTGAATGAGGATTTGCCAGATTGAGACTTGAGACCCTGAGAGCTGCAGCAGACGCTAATGTGATTAACTGTCTTAATTAAAATGTTATTTTTGCTTTGCATTTCAAAACCCAACCACAGAGACTAGAGATTGTTGATCAGAATTACAATGTGACACCTAAATATTATTCTGTATTGGGCAGTGTACAGTGTTGGGAAATGCAATGTGGTTACTTCGGAAATGCAATGTGCAAATAGCTACCCTATCTTAAAATAGTAGCCTAGTGTAACTATTTTGATTTCTGTAACAAAGTAATGTAACTTCTTATATGTTGCACAAAATACTGTGCCTTCCACACTGGTTGTGTCTTGAAAGCTAAATTAGTTATTAACTCTACTCAGGGTGCCACTGCGCTATGACTGGAAATTGTTACGCTATAAAAGCACAGTAGTTGGTTAAGGTCTCTCATGTCTCTTTTCACCATCAATCTACACACCCCTTGCTGTGAAAAGCAAACAGCCCACACCAGTGAATGTTAGGGTGGTGCGCATGGGTGTACAGCTTGGCAGGTAGGCTACAGTCAAGTTAGGAATGACTCTGGCGCTGTATAAATAATTGAATTGAAATAACTGTAGAATTCACTAGACTTGTCCATAGGTGGTCCAGAGCATAAGAGGAATTGCTACACATTGTCCTGCTTCTTTCTCTGCTGAATACCATATCTCTCACTATTTCCTTACAGTCACGACTGAAGAGCTGATTGAATGTGTGAAAAGCAAGGACCATCAAAGGGTAAGGTTTTATAACTGGTTAATAACTGTTTTTTTCCATGGTTCTTCCATGGTATGGTAGTCAAGGCTAAATGTTTTTGCATGATTGGGTAAGATTAGTTTGCAAAATTGTTAATACCGATACACACAAATGAATGCTAGCCAAATAATATTTCTAAGATCTACTGTATGTTGACTGACAAAGTAAAAAACATGATTTCAGTTTCATTCAGTTGCGGTTTAGTTTAACACCAGCCCGCATTGTGAAACTGCAAGTGCTTGTAGCTGCGCTCAGCAGCCCCAGAGCCGGTCTACAGAGCCTTCATTCAGCCCGTAATGGATCAGCACAGTCACAACGAAGCTGTTAAAGGACAGGTTCGGTTTTTAACACATAAAGCCTTGTTTTCAGATCATTTGATGAAATACAGCGGTTAAAATTGATGTTTTGACATTAAGAATGGCAGCGTAGGTGCAGTGGAGCAATCATTTCTAAAACGCATTAAACTTTCGCCTGTAAAGATGTGAAACTCACCGAGTGGTCAGTAATGTTCACTGACACAAAGCTTGCGGCAAACTATCGTTTCCAACAGGTCTTTGACCATTCATTCTCAATTGTGGGCCTATTTTCACAACGGTATCCATCCGCCTAAGAGTTTAGAAGCAGTGAAAGTAATGATGTAAGGTGGGGGGGGAGCCACAGCAACAACCAAAAATTCTCAAAATTTCAATCTCAACAATTGTATTTCATCATGAATGATCTGAAGACATAAAGTATGTGTAAAATAACGAACCCGACCTTAAAGCCTAAAAAAAGCATAAATCTGCTTGTTGTGCCTTTAATTAAACATTAAACATTAAAGGTACACTGTGTAAGGTTTTAAGTATTTTATTATCTCAAATCAACGTCTTCATTCATAATTAGATGCTCATTGGTGTAAAATAAATGATGCCGACAATATGACTCATCCTCCTGGGCGAAGAATCACTTATTTCTATTTACATTGAAAGGAGGGTTCCATATCTTTCCAGGTATGAATTGCTGAGAAGGACATAAAGCACTTCCTACTTATACCGATAGGGCGAAATGCATTTTCGTGTATTACAAAGAAGCAGTGTGGAGACCGTATTACTTATCTGGCAAAAGTTTACAATCTGCACTGCGCCTTTGGTCATAATGCAAGACCATACTTAGGAGAAGGAGTCTTCGTCGACTCCATTCCGTGACGTTAACGGCCAGTTGCTGCTCCTAGGCTTTGGAATGGTGTTCCTTCTTATGTTAAGGCTGCCACAACAATTGAAGACTTTAAATCTAAATTAAAGAGACCCATTCACACACACACACACACACACACACACACACACTTTTTGTTTGTCCATTTTATTTTTATTTTGGTTTTCTGGTCACTAGGCCTATTTAAAAAAAAAAAAAAAAAAATCTATTCCATTTATTCTATTATTATTGTTATTATTATTAATATTGTTATTATTATTTATTAT
>JASCQY010129993.1:0-13353 GCA_030264315.1 Sardinella tawilis
GTACTTCCAGTGATTGTGCTAAGCTATGCTAATAATGTGAATCTAAGTACTGAACACACTGAGAAGAAAATTATATGAGTTTTCTTGAATAATACTTGGGCACAATGCAAATACATAAATATCAAAAATCGGTGGTGTGTTCCTTTAAGAAAATAACTTTTGCCTGTCTCCCAAACTGTATAGTGAAGGCCTACTGTAATCAGTAGGCTACTTGTTTTAAACAGCAGTCTAAAAAATCTGAGGCACACTGATTATAGCGAAAAAAATTTAAATCCTTTATTGTAATGGATTTCATGCCTACGTGTTTCAACTCAGAGTCTTCAACTCAGAGTCTTCCTCAGGGCAAGATGTTGTAGTGGGAAAATTATGCAATGGTTAAAACATTTACTAAACCCATTGTGAATAAAGGGTGACATTTCTGTTGCTTGTGTAATCAACTGAGATGAGCCAAAACTACTCTGTATTTTTTTTCTTCGTCTTGTCTTTTTACTGCTGTGCATTTTCAGTTTGAAGCTGTTTTAGGTTGCTTTAAATGTAAACTTGGAGAGTTTACCATCGAATGTCACCAGCAGCCTGAGCCAGCCAGTGCCCTGGACCAGTTCTGAGTTTTTCGTGGGTCCTTTGGTTTGGGGCATCTTTAGTGCCTCCTGTGTTGCGGGCATACCAGTGAGAATCTCTACTCAGTGAACCTGAGAAAATTGAATAGGTTAAGTGTGTGCATGGTTTATCTAGAGTTTTAGCAACATCTCTGTTTTCTAAGAGACTATTTATTTATGTAGTTATTCATATACTGTATATATCGATTGTATGCATGTATTTCATTATTTAATTTCTCTGGGACAGGGTGTGCATTGTGTAGAAATATGTACAATTTCAGTTGCCATGTATGCATTTGGGTTGACACTCTTCCATTCAATTGTTTTAGCCGCATGCAGTCCAAATATACAAGTCCAAACAAAGCAATAAACTAACTTCTTGATATATTGGCTACCCACTGACCATCATGACTCAGATGATGAATAATGCACAGTGGTAAAAAACAAAACAGGTGTCAGTAAGAAATCATTGGAGTGCAGGGTATATGTAAGGGATAATGTATTGTCCGCCGGTCATTATAGGAATATATTTCCCAACAGAATGAACCAGAGGGGAAATATTTTCCTACAATGACTGGCGGACAATACATTATCCCGCTTATTATACGGTTCATGGCCAAAATGACGAGAGAAAACTTGGCACAAACGTCTTTAAAAATTTGTTTCATAATGGTTCATAGCCTGAGTGGATTAAGAAATAGTTCACAACACCACTTGAACTTGAAACGTTCTATAGAACACAGCTGATCTCCTTTCATTTTCAATGCAGTTCAGTGAATGATGAATCTGAAGCAAAAATCCCGTTGCCATGGGACCTTTGAACGTTGGGAAGGCCCATTCAAAATGAATGGGATCTCCCGCAGCATTCTAAAGAGCTGTATAATATTGTTGAGGGTATTGCAGTTTGCTAGTGGTCTGAATTACAATTTAAAGGATAGGTTTAGTATTTTATTTAGCACTTTTAGCCCCTTTCCTGAGTTGTTTAGAATGCAATAGAGTGGTTCCCACAGAAATGTGTTTCAACTGCTACTATCGTTGTTATGGATACCACTCATAAGCGCATATGGAACGGTGATTCAGTTTTTTTTTCCGGGATGACATGTTATACGAAATTGGCCACATCATCAGCCAATCACAGAAAAGAATTTCATTCCAGCAGCTGAAACTGAAAGGAACTATTTCAGCTGTTAACTCCCAACTTAACAATAGCTACAACGGGTTATTTTCCGCTTTTCATGCACATTTTTCCTATACATAAAGAAAGTCATATACAGCAGATAAAGGGGATAACAGCCTTCGAGGAGACCAGTCTGGCGGAAATAATTAAATGGCTTGGCGGAGTTCTAGCCTCCACCTTGCCATTATTTCCACCGAACAAGTCACCTTTTCGCCCGTTATCTCTTACTTACAGTAATGGTACCTTAACGGTATGGGTTATTTTCTGCCTTATTCCTAAATATAAAGAAAGTTTTTAATAAAAAAAAAATATCCTAAATACAAACAGTAGATACAGTAAGCGGGATAACAGCCTCCGAGGTGACCTGTTCGACAGAGATAAGTTCTACCTTCCACCTTGCTATCAAACAGGTCACCTCATTGGCTGTTATCCCTTAGGCTACATAAATAAATCAGAATATCAATATAAAATCAAGGTCTGTGGTTTGTTGCTCTGTGCCCTTAGACGCATATCACAACTGGCATGATGCAAAAAGGTTTTATTATTTTTGGACATCAATAAATCAATATAAAACCAAGAGGTGGGGCATTTTGGTGAAGAGAGGTTTTGAATCACATGCTCTGCAGCCTCAGGAGCTACTTCACTACTTCACTTTATTTTTCACGGTAATAAATCAATATGAAATAAAGGGTGAGGTGTTTTGGTGATGCGGTCATTATCTGTATACATGTACTGTACTATCCCGTATGTTTTTGGTATATAAAACTACAGTATTTGGTACATTTTCAAGTGAACCAAACAGGACACACATCAGTAGATAACATGTGACTCATGAGCTGCCTTTGTAATCCCTTATTCTTTGTGTGATCGCATTCCTTCACCACTGCGACTCCACAAGAGTTGAAAGGGACTGGAAATCTCTCATTTCATCACTAACATCTGCAAATAAACAAAAACAGAAACAGGAGAGGACATCACTCATCTGTGGTCTGCTGTTCTCTTCTCATTGCCATTATAGGGCACTATGAATTCATTATGAGAGAACAATTTACTTTACAAGCAGGGATGCACCAATCCGATAGGCATATTTGGATCAGATTTCCATCCTGCTATGGAAAAAATACTTCGGGTGTCTGAAAAACTAACCTATCCATGGACAAATGTGTTTATATGCAGAATGACTGCAACAATCCCACTGCACCCCTGCACCCTCAGCTCCCTTGCAAAGATTAGCACTAGACACTATAGCTCAACTAGGTGCACATGTACTGTACTGTGAACTATGAAAACATAGCCTGGGCTCGCTTAGCAAACCTTAGCAATCACACAAAGACATTTGTGGAGCACAGAACTGTTTACTGTTTGGTCAATTAGAAATTCTTCAAGCTCAAGTTCAATTTTTCCTCAAAATATAATTTGTGTGCTTGCTCAGAATATGTTATAATAAAATAATTAAAAAATGCCCAGTAAGGACAGTAGGGCAATACATGCTGAGGATAATCTAATCCAATGGAGATATCGGATTAGTATTGGGTATAGACTGAAATGCATAACCCATGTATCAGAATCAGTATCGGAACAAAAAAAGTTGGTTCTTGGAACTACTGTAGGGATGCACTGAACCAACTTTTTTTGTTGACACATCGTGTTAGAGGAATTCTCTGGAGTGAATTAAACCGAAGCTCTGTTGTCTGAGGCCGCCGAGTGCTGTCGATAGGTATCAGAACTACATCGGTAGGTAGAATGTAGACCGAATTCAAGAACTAGCCGCTACCGCTAACTGATTAGGGCATGTGAAAACGAAAGCATAGCGAAAAAGACATGCCCTAATCAGTTAGCTCGAATCAGGTTCTCGAATTCGGTCTACGTTGTACCTACTGATGTAGTTCTGATACCTATCGACAGCACTCGGCAGCCTCAGGCAACAGGGCTTCGGTTTGATTCACTCCAGAGCACTGCTTTAATATGTTGATGACTACTGTAGATAGCGATGTATTTACCTGGGAGGGGTAATCCATTTCTCAAAGTAAGGGCATGTTCTAAAATGTCATCCAACTCCTCTCTCAATGTCTTGTCAATGTAGTCCTTAAAGAGGGATTGAAGGGTATTTTTTAATTTTCTTTTTCCAATATTAATGAACCATTAGTGCAAATGTGTCACAAATGGGATAAAATACTCACTATCAGGTTTTCAAACAGTTCCAGCATGGTTGTTTTAGCTCTGCTGAACATAGTTGCGTTGGTTTCCTCAATGTAGTTTTTCAACACAGTCTGCCTTGCAGTGAAAGACTTTTTTCCATGTATTTTTGCAGCCTCTGGGAGAAAATGAGCTGAGTTGAGCTTAACAAGCAGCACAACAGTTAGACGCAAAGATTCCTATCAATTACCATCAGTAATAATCAGCAATCCCAGAACAGAGAGCGAAGGCCTTATCTAAATGATGGCTGCATATAGTTTTTTAAAGTTTCCAGAGAAATCAGGGGTGAGAAACACTTCTTTGCTTTAGGAGTGTTGGTAGCACTTCATTTGAATGTACCTACATACAGTAGGAGTGACATGACACTATGTCATAACTATGACATGACCCTGTCATGAATGTGTCATTAACATTGTTAACATGTCATAAATGTTTTGAGACTTCTGTCATTAAGTGTCATTTGATTTTGACATGACACGGCGCACGGGCACGGTTTTAATGCGGGCGAATGCTGCCCTGATGTCGGCAAGATCTAATTTGCTCTCTGGGATGCCTTGGTTTGGGTACATTGTTTTGTGGCATATTGACAACATTTATTGTTAGTAATTCTCTCTGCAATTGATAATAGATAGAACTAAGTGTCGAGGTTAGGCTATCATCATTAGCCTTTAATTCAGATATGGAATCGCTAACACTAGTTGTGTTAGCACAACAAATATAGCATAGCAAGAAGCCAGAGAAACTTTTTTATTTACATCTGTTGGGTATTACATGCTGTTATGTCCATTGCCAATATATCCTGTTTTCAGTTTTTGTCTAAAGGAAAGCTAGTTGTCCATCCACCATAGTACTAAAACACACCGTCAATCGCAGACGACGGCTCACTGGTGTTGTTGTTAGCGATGTCAGAGAAAAGTTAGGTTTTCTAGATGCCAAGTATTATTAGAATTCTGATTGGTCAGATCGCATGTCAATCAAATCCTGGCGAATTTTCTGATTGGTTGACAACGATCGCTAAGCCACGCCCCCTTGTTATTTCCGTCAAGCAAAGCCATAGGCATACCATTGTAAAGAGCTAGCAGCTTGACAGACTTCGTCGTTACCATGTTGCGTTGCTATGCATATAATTGGTCAGTTGCCGTTCTTGGGTGGAGTTTGCGATCGGTCAATTGTGGCACAATGCAACGCTTCAAAATGTTTTGAGCGAGCGCACAGGTGAACTTGAGCGAGAGTGAGAGATCTCGAGAGCAAGCAGAGGAGCTGTTTATGTGAGCACAGAGAGTGAAACTAATTGAAAGGGGGCCGTTATTGCACATACACGCAAAGACATTTGTGGAGCACAGAATTGATTCCTGTTTTCTCAATTACAAATTCTTTTCACTCAAGTTTAATTTTTCCTCAAAATATAATTTGGTGCTTGCTCAAAATATGTTTCTGCACTCGATATTGGTCTTCTGTTCGCTCATAATTAAGGAACATTTGTAACGCCATACTAGTAAAGTTGTAGCATTTTGATTTGTCTTTAAGAGTTAATGTAGGATAGAATCACTGTCATGACACTGCTACAATTGTCACATTCTGAGCCCTATAGTGTAAAGAGTAAAAATAGTGTTTCGGTTGTGCTGGAGCATAGTGCTGGGTGGGAATAGCCTACAAAATACAATCAAACTTGATCTCGCTTCAGTCAACCGAATCTAACTTTTGACAGGGCGTTGGACTGCCAGAACCATCACTTTAAGCATTGTGTATAAGTCTTTGAAATTAACTTACCTTGGTAAGAGGGGAGCATTGCATTTTGAATAGACTCATAGATCGACTTATAAATATTCTTTTTTCTTTGGCAAATGTCATCCTCAATTTTGGAGATGAGTTTATTTTGCTGTAGGAGTAACACAAGGTTTATATATGTAAAGGTTTTACATTAGTGTAAAAAAACAACCAAAAATTCTGTGGAACATAGGCTACTGTAAAGCCCACTAAAATGGTAAAATGATAGTTTGGAGTAATTCTAATCATAGTCTTTGTGTACAAGCTTGCCAAGTAGGCTACTATCAGTTAGAAGGATGGAACAACTTGGAATTTGGAACAACTTTGGATTAGTGAATCGCCAGCTGAATAGTACAGTGGGTAGTGAAAGTGAGCTGCAGTATGCTGCAATTCGACACAAGCTGCGTGTTCGCTGTTCAGTGCAGCACTGTTCGCTGATGTTGTACACATTTCCGTCATTCTCTTTCCTATCAACAGCACTCAGCAAGCTAGTACAGCAGTGCATTGATTGGAGTCACTAAGAACTATCACTTTAACAAAATTTAAAAAAAATAGGAATGGCAGTGAAACATATGGCAATACCTGAGTCTTAATGAAGGTCAGGTTGAGTGAAACAGGAGAATTCTCATACTTTCTGGTCATGTCAATGCCGATTATGTTGAATCTGTGCAGCATGCCTCTGATTGATTTGTCTACTTTTCCTTTCACTCCTGCATCCCTGGAATGTAAATTTCAATACAGAAATCAATAGACCGTTTCAGGTTCTAGTTCCAAAGCTGGTCCCCCAGAACTTCCTGTTTAACATTCTATGTGTTATGTTAATGTAACAGGAAGTAGCTGGGGACCAAGATAGAATGTTCAAACATTGTTTTATCCAGCTCTAGAATTAGAACCTGAAATGGTCTATACCTGTAAAACATCTGTGGAAAGAACAACTAGGCTAACAACACAGTCTGTGTAAAATTACTTACACGGGGAACAATTCCAGAAATTTGTCGTCAACATGTTTGTACATGTGTGTTGCAAGAGATTTATTCAAATCAATAATTACTCCATTTTTTAGTCTTCTGAAGCCATTGTTCTTGCACAGAGCTTCAAAAGTCCGATGGTATCCCCTCGCATCTTTTATTTTCTGTAATTAAAATGATTTAATCCATTAGTATGAACTAATTTGTTTTCAAGTATTTTTACGTAAAGGATAAGTGCCGCTTTCACGATTTGAGACTTATTTCAGGGACAAAATAATGTTACTTATTCAGCCGTTTCACTTTCTAATGAAGTTCAGTCTGTACAGAGTTATTGGAATCGCTGTAACGTAATGTAACAGAGAGGTAGGGGCACCGAAATGCAGCCAGTAAATGCGTTAATTTCTCAGATGTTTGTTATGATACGGTAGTGCGGTAGGGGACTGCTAGGCAGTTCAGAACGAGTGTCTGAAATTTTCACATGGATTTGGGGACCAATCACAGAGCTAGGATTGATGGCAAGACAAAACGCAAACTATTGGACAAACTGAACTTCATATCCCTTATGGGAAAATGAATAAGTGGTCCCCAGACTAAATCTCACTTGTGATTTAGTCTGGCATTAGCCAGGCTAGTCTGTGGGTGCACAGACCATGGGCTGAATTCCTCCAAGAGAATTAATCTCCTGGCCAATCAGCTATCAGAGTCAGGCAGCACAAGAATACTACAGGCTATCAGGCAAGGGCTTATCCAATCTTTTTGGATGTAAAAACCTCAAGCAAGAAATAATTTGTCAATATCTTAAAAAGTCCAGACCCTCTGTATGAAACGATAGTGTAGAATGAGGGGCTGGTTTAGACCAGGCTAGTCTTTAGCTTATATGAACGATTTTCAGTAATTGCAATGTATATTTTATATGTATGTTATATGTATCATTGTCATCTTACTGTTTTAATCACTTCTTTGTCAGCTGTTTCCAGAGCACACCTTTCTGACTCTTCAATCCCTTCAGAAAGGCACCGACCTAATTGGCTAAACTTGTTCAAAAGGCTATCTCTCAAGCCGTCCACTTTCTCAGCCAGACTGTCTTTAAGTGTTCTTAGAACTTCACTTTTAGCTTCCATCTGAAAAACAAAGACCGGTAACACTTTATTTTAATGTGTTGCTATTACAGTGACCAGATTTACCCCATCCAGCAGGTCTCAGGTCAGCCCTTTGCCGCTGATGAAGAATTTAGGCAAATTGGCAAAATTCTGTAAAAGCAGAATTACAATGTAACAACTATATGTAGGTACCCACAAATACATAATATAAGTACAATGCTAGTACATGATAGTACATGTTGTTACACAGGTTGTGCCACTGTACCTAATTAGGTAGGTACACTGTAACAGCGACACATTAAAATAAAGTGTTACCCAAAGACCTATAATCATACACATGCAAGCACACACACACACACACACACACACACACACACACACACACACACACACACACACACACACGCTAGCACTCTATAATGTATATTATGCATACTATACACAGTATGTACTATACATGCTTAGATAAACATACTATTTTGGACATTTGGTTGAGGATATCTGTTAAAGATCATTGCTATGGCATTGTTGAAGAAGAAGGGAGAGAATTTGGTGCTATTTGAGAATGAGAATCTCTCCTCCTCCAGCCCACTGCCACCAGTTAATCCCTGTCTCAGTCCAATACCAGGGGGCTTACACCTCTGTCCATTTTCACCGGCAAAGGCCAAGATCTACGCCACCTGCTGACCCTTGGATGGGATCCTATGCCAAAGATTTATTCATGCTTTTGTAACTCTGTGCATGGTCTGTATAAATCTAAAGTTATAATCTTTAACCTCAATCCAGTCTCCTACAGTAAGTCCTGAATGTCACTGGTAGAATATTGATTCACACAACCTTTCTCCTTTATGAACTCACTGTGTCTTCAGCACTGCTGTTGGCCCCTTTGATGAGAGACAGAATGCCATGTGCTCCCTGAATGTAATCCTTGGCTGATATTTTATGGACACTGCTGTTAAGGTCCTTCAGCAGTTGCCAAAGTGCTGGGATTTCTGTGAATGAATAAACAAACAAATAATTAAATAACCACAAATACAATTAATACAACAATATACTGTTAAGTTGTTGAATATTATATGACATCAAGAAACACCTGTGTCCTCTTGACTCAAAATGCGAGCACTTTCCCTCTGTTTGAAAACCTTGGAGCTAACTGTGAAGACCTTTAGGTCTTCATGCATAAAATGAGTCTGTGGATGAATCAAACAAAAACATCACATTTCAAGGACAGCTGGAAGTTTTATTCAAGCTTATGTTTTCCAAATATAATGAACACATTAAGATTGCAAGGTAAATCAAAAAATATTAAATTTGTATGGACCAATATTGGCGAACAAGGTTGAAATATGACACGCCATTCACTCAAATTTGATCACCCATGCAGTATTTTTTTTTCTAATTAGGCCTACTTAATGATTTAAGTCATTTGATTCTATAATGTCTTACACCACCCAAACATGAAATTAAGTAAGTCTCGGTCACCCCCAAACTTAAAACAGTACAAAAAAAAACCTGGTTAAAATCCGTCCAGGCATTGTCCTGCTGTTTTTTGACTTTAGCTTAGCGCAGATGCTAAACACCAAGATGGTTAGGGGAAGGGAATGGGGTTAGTGAGCATGCATACAGTAGTCTGTATGGATGGGGGGCTGTGACAAAAGTTGATTTAATAGCGTGAATTTGAGAGTAGCATTTTGTTTGTTTGCGTGGAACGTCACCAGAAGTGACATCATTCAAGATCTCATAGTGCACCTTTAAGTCTGAGGGTGACCGAGACTGACTTAATATCATGTTTGTGTGGCATATTCCTTTAAATAAAATCTGCCTCATAGTTTGAATTTATTCATATTTTTCATGTGAATACCTTCATCTCAGTTTGTCTGCTAAACATTGCTTTGACTTGATCCTTGGCTCTCTCATTTCTGTGCAGTATGCAGGCACATTCCCGCTGCTTCTCAATCTCCTCCGGGTCCTACAGTACACGTAAGAGATCATTTTACAGGACTTTCAGGCCTGTAACAGACTGAATAGATTTAGTGATTTTTAAAACCTGTGTTGTTTGGATTTCCAGGTCTTCATCTTTCAATTTGTAGTTCCTGAAAACGATAAGTGCATTAGTGAGATTTGTTTGTGATGACATGTCAAGGGTGGGTGCAAAAATTTGAATAAACTGTGATTATAATGCCAAAGAATTAATCTGAAATTATTTTGATATATTTAAACGGTTTGATTAATAAGTGATTCTTTGTACAGTATATGCTTTGGCAACATTAATTGGATGGTTATGCCAATAAAGCTAGCTTAACCGAATTGAATTCAGTTGAAAATGAATTGATAAATGAATGGTTTATTTGACAGATGACTGACTTCATGTATGCCCTGTAGTCTATATCATCGCTCTTGGTGCAGACGAAAGTGATGCTGCTGCATTCTCCGCCATGAGCCATGTCTTTGATGCAGCTGTTGAGGATCTTCCATGGCTCTTTGTCAGATGCAGCCCGGTTAATTTCATTGACGATCCACACAGTGGAGCACCTGCTTAGGCACTGAAGATTGAGTCATGGTTACATCAAATTTGTTTTATTTTATGCTTGTTTTCTTTAATATATTTTAATTGCACAGCAAACATGCGCCCCAAATAATTTGTCAAGTTTCATTTTACCTTCTTCCACATTTCATCTCTGCTTTTATTGTAATCTCCAGTGCCAGGAAGATCAATCAAGACAATGTTTTCAAAGACGCTTTTGCCAGAGGGAATTTTAATTGTAACAGTATTAACTAGAGGCCAAAAGTATTGTCCAGGACTGGTTTCATCAGACCTTGTGAAGCGGTCGATCTCTTCTGAAAGCTCAGCGGCCTGTTGATACAACATTGACATGCATAGCACAGGTTATTAAAATGGGTGCATATGTGTAGTCACTGTTGGTTTATTATACATAGGTGTTGTTATGGTTTATTATTATATAGGTGTTGTACATAACAACACCTTACAACAGATTCAGTCTAACATAACTGAATTGAAGAGAAATATAGCAATAGATAAAAAATAATAATAAAAGTGCAAATGCTGCTACATGTAGCACTAGTTTAGTAACTGTAGACTTACAGTGTTGAATGATATTGTTTTCTTTGATGACACAAGGAACTCTGGGATGGCTGCAAAATTCTGTTCATCCATCAGTTCTTCCAGGGTTGTATTTGATCGAATAACACCATAAACTGCCTCGATTTTCTCTCGAGCTGTGCTAGTTTCGCTGTCATTATCATCCTCCTCCTCATTGTCCTCTTCATGTTGTGACAAAACATCTAGGAGGCTTTTGACCTCCTTTTCCCACTCCTGGTTTATTTCAAACGGATATGCACAGGACTATTAATTACATGCCATAGTAGATATAATATGTTCTTAACTGCTGTACCAGAGCCAACAACAGAGCCAGATATACTACACTTCTGATTCCTTAAAGGAAGAATCCAGAGTCAATCAGCCCATATCCCTGTTCTTTGAAGCTGCCAAGAGCTGAAGGGAGGTAGAATGACAGCATTTGGTACGACGTAGCCCAAACTTGCAAACTGGCAGTGCTAACACTAACTGGGACACAAGAAAACAATAATGAAACAATGTTTCCTTACCTAGCGTTACTTCAGCATTGGCTGCCTGTCATGCCTAAATACTGATAGCTCTCGGCAACGCCAAACAACAGGGTCACGACTTTGATTCACTTTAGATAAATGTATGACTTGGTTAAAGTTGGCTTGAACAATTATTTTTTTTTACTAGCTATAGGGAATGTTTTATTGGGTTTTGATGGTTTAGCTGTTTATTCCAGGCCATATTTCAGTTTCTACCTAGCCTGGCTAACACCAGCCTAAACCTCAAGTGAGATTTAGTCTGGGGACCACCTATACATTTTCTCGTAGGGAACTTCAGGTTTTGTTTGTCCAAAAGTTCGCGCATCGTCTTGCCATCTCTCCCCGTTCTGTGATTGGTTTCCAAATCCATGCAAAAATTTCGGCCACTGATGCCGTGCAGTTCAGAATGAGTGCGCTAGTGGCCAGCATCTAATGGCCAGCATAAGCTTGTAGGCTTGCTACTGCAGGGGAATCAATCAAGTTTATGCAACTAATGCTGCTACAGTAAGATCAGATTTTGCCAACTTGAACTAGCCAGGCTGGCGTCGCCTAATGTTTCCAGCCAATTTCATTGGCCTCCACCATATAGGCAGGAAACTAATGATTTGCTTCAATTTTTGCCCAATTAGTGAACAGAGATTTCAAACGATGCATTTCAGCGGTTACGTGTCACGGTTGAAGCCATTACCAAACAGTACAGATTGGTTTTAAGCAGAGAGTATCTGCCCACCAGGAAGCAAACAAATCCAAATGGATATAGATCAGACACTAAATGAAATGGAATGAAATAAGCAGCTGATGCATCACTTGAACCACTTGAATGTACAAAATTTTACACCTGACATTATATCTGATATAATTACCTCTATGGGAATAAAGTCAATCTCTGCTGTGTAGTTGGAGTCAGTTGTGTTGGACTCAACTTGAATAATGACTGAAGTGCATGCAGTGATGGTTCCTGATGGTAGCAAATCTTCCTCTTCTAAGATGGTGTTTATCAGGGAGCTCTTACCCACCCCTGATTTACCAAACACACCCACTGTTGTTTTCTTTCTAGCCCCTGCCTCCAGCTTTGATATCATCGACCTGGGGTTGTTCACAGTTGTACAACACAGACTGTAAAACAAATGCTTCATGTTTAAACTCTGAATAACTCTATTTAGACACCAGAATACTATACTTACTTTATGTAGTCAAGAAACTCATTGTTGCAATGAGGAATTGCTCTGAGTTTGTCCATGACTTGGGACATAAGCAGTTTTGCCTCCATTAGACCCATTTGCTCTGTAGTAATACACAGTGAAAATGTTAACTTTTGATCCAGTCTAACTACACTAAACTGCCTCAACAGTCAGTAAACAGCAATTCCTTCATACTTCCAGGGCTTGTCATACCTGTTTCACGGTTGGTGGTAGGGAAGCAGAAACGTTTATTCCCCTCCCCAGTCAGCCTATGTGAGGTAGATGGCTCATCCCCACGATGTCTTTTTGGACCTATACAGACATTATTGCTATTATGTAATGTGAATGGACACATGTACTGTATACCATTTAGGCTACAAAAATGTTCCATATACTGTATCATGCTTCACAGTGGCACAGTAGCCTACCTTTAAACTTCTTTGACGGGGAAGCCATTGTTTGTGGCGATAAGGCCTGTCCTGTATGGGACCAGATGTTACACAAATTCTCACCAAAGAAAAATAATAAAGCAAAAGAGTATCTACAGTACAGCTACCCTATTAGGGATGGGTATTGATAAGTTTTTATCAATATTGATGGCATTATCGATTCTGCCTATTAATCCAATTCCTTATCAATTCTCTTATCGATTCCCAAAAAATTTTGTGGGTGCCAATAAAGTAGTTCTACACAGTCTTTTGCAACAAAAGCAAACATTTATTTTTTTCTCAAAATTATTAA
>JASCQY010130082.1:0-13345 GCA_030264315.1 Sardinella tawilis
ATATTTGTTGTTTACTTGTTTACACACACACACACACACACACACACACACACACACACACACACACCTTTGTATCACCGACAAGTGTGAGCTTGAACAATAAACCCATCCAATGTTGTCTTGCTGGCCTGCTATGTTGCTCTATTCTGTGATGGCTTTAAGAGACTCTTCCGTGTTTGATCGGACGGCTCTTTCCAATAAACGTAAGCCGATCCGTGCGGTCTGACGCTAGTTGACATCTTACTGAGTTACTCGACTGTTGAGTAGCTGACCTTTCTGTTCCATCGCAGCCGAGCTAGGCTGAATGGACGTCTGAACCGGCCGGCGAGACGCAGGTCATTCTGGAGCAGTCAAACCACACACACTTAGAACCTCACACACACACACACTGCGCTCTCTGACCCCCCTCACCTGTTCCTGCTACTACACACCGAGTTCAGCTTCTATCTCCAGATCTTTCTCCCTCTCACACACACACACACACACACACAAACACACACGGCACATCCAAATGAAGACAATACTCTAGTTTTCTACATCTGATCTGTTTTCTGCAATGGTAGCACTTTATATTAACAGCCTGGTTTGTCTTCAGACTCTCTGAGGACAATCATTTTTGCCTCAGCAGGGTAAAAAAAATACTACTTGTGGCCAAGCTTTGAATGAGGATTTGTGTGAGAGCCGGCTAGCGGACAATTCAATTTCTCGAATTGATAGGCTGTCTTGGCAGATAGTTGAGTGTTATATAGACGCTTACAAACTGCTGACAGTATGACAAGTATCTGTTAAGCCTATGCAAATGTTTAGCAAACAGTAACGGTTGAATTTATTGAAAAGGATTGTTCTGTAATCGCATTTCCTGTCAGGTGTCTGTGTATGTGTGTGTGTGTGTGTTACCTGGGCTATATGAAGACCGTCTCAAATCTTCTACTCGCCGTCTGCGATATTCCATCTTTGCGTTGAACCACCGCTACAATACACACACACACACACACGCACACACACACTCACTCTTCTCACCCGACTAAACTCCACTCCTAGTACAAATGCACAGGCAGACAGCAGAAAGGATAAGCCTGCAAATGCAAACTAACCTTTGGGTCTCCTGACAAGAAATGTTAAGCCCTAGTTCCCCATACCAGCACACCAACACACACAACTGCACACATGCATGCACGCAAGCAAGCACACACACACACACACACACACACGCCTAGCCATTAGGCCCCTCCTACAAACTCCAACACATTCTGCCAATTCTCAACACTCTCAGCACTGCATGTGTCCGAGTGTCTAATCATAGACAAGTTCTGCGAGAGCGAGGGACACAGAGGAGGAGAGGGAGAGAGAGAGAAAAGTAGGATCCCACGCAGAAGAGGAGGAGAGGCAGAGAGGAGAAAGCGGAGGAGAAAGCGGAGGAGACAGACGGTGACAGGGAGCGAGGGATCAGTGAAAGCTCGGTATGGGATGGTGAAAGCGTGCATGAGTGAGGGAGCAAGGGAGAGGAAAAAAAGAAAGAGAGAGAGAGAAGGACAGAGAGAGGGTAGGTTCTCCTTTGCTCTTTAGGGAGCGGAGGCCACAGGAAGGATATGATTACAGCCGGAGAGCGTCGCTGCCCTACAGCTGAACCCCTGGCTCAGCAGCACACTGCGCAACCACACACACCCACACCCAGCCGCAGCCGCAGGCGCAGACAACCCTGCCCAACGCTGGCGAGCGCCCGACGCCAGCCAAATACCAACGCAGCACAGGCAAGTACCCAGCCAGCCACCACACGCTCTCCAAACACCGACCCAACGCAGTCAACCAGGCTACCCAACACTACGCCAAACGCAATGACCAGATGCTACGCCAAACGCAATGACCAGATGCAGGTATTAGCTAACCCAGCACAGTAGCTTACTGACCCCAATCTAACCACCTCCAACCCACTAACCCAAAGCTTTAAGCCCCAAATATACTGTAACCTGACCTACCACCAGCACTGCAACCTAGTGACCTACGAGAAAGTAACTACATGCATACAGGAAATGCATATATTTCTGTGTGTGTGTGTGTGTGTGTGTGTGTGTGTGTGTGTGTGTGTGAGTATGTGTGTGTGTCCCAAACGCTAATACTATAAGCCATAAACAATCAATTCAGTCAATGACTTCAATTAGTTAACTGAACTTCATGACTGGCTAATGCATGCCAGTCAAGTCTGTGTAAGCTCAGGGTTTAGAGTTTAGGGTAAGGGGGGGGATATCTGCATTCAGTCTGTCTACGTGTGCTTGGAGTGAAATCTCACACATTAGCCCATCCAAATCAAATACAGTCACAGCTTGCTTGACACCAAGAGCTTTCTCACCATTCCACTAGAATAAATCAGAGACCTCCTTCACAGATGAAGAGAGAGTGTGAGTGAGTGAGTGAGTGAGTGAGTGAGTGAGAGTGTGTGTGCCCTGGGGCCTAATAATCATGTAACCCAACCCAGCGGTGCACCCAACCAACACACACACACACACACACACACACACACACACACATATTCATATCTCTACTCAGCATATGCTGCAGAGTGCAGACACAGTAGAATCTGATCGCGGAGGTGGTGACTGACAGACAGCAGGATGCCAGGGAGACGTGAAGTTTGTTTTTGCCTCTTTTAGTGGCAGTCGGATTACACGGGCACGCGGGCACTGCCAACAGCTTTAAGGTTAATGGGCTAGGTTGGGGGGAGGGGGGGGGGGGGGTGAGGGTAGGGTCAGTGTCATGAAAGGGATAAGGCTGAAGGTGAAGGTGAGTGCAGCTGAGAGAATGAAAGGTCTTTGGTCAGTAGGCAACCTGTCTGTCGCAAAAATCCAGAATAGACTGGAGCTCTGCTATGAAACTGAGGAGATTCTCCCTGTGGGAGGTCTTAGTCACCTTATCAATGTGAGGCGGTGTGTGTATATATTAGCATTGCCTCACACAGGGCTTGGAATGCTTTAAGGATCTGCACATAGCGCTAAATTAGTGTACACTTTGTTTGACAGTGCATGTCTCATAAGCGAGTGTACAGTATTATGTATGTCTATTTATGGAATGTGTTGTCACAAATACAACGTTATGACTTTGATTCAAGTATCTTGATAAGTCATTTTCTCATACTGCTAACATGACACCATAGCAAAAACCTTAAACATCATTCATAGAGGTCAAATAATAAAATAGGGCAACAGAGAATCAAATGTAAAAAAAAAAAAAATAAATTTGTTTGTTTTAAACTGCCAACTGAAAACCTAAACAACACATTGAACATTTTTATATAAAAATAAACA
The DNA here is from genome assembly GCA_030264315.1 of Sardinella tawilis. Lineage (NCBI taxonomy): Eukaryota > Metazoa > Chordata > Actinopteri > Clupeiformes > Clupeidae > Sardinella > Sardinella tawilis. Next base: position 3,300 of record JASCQY010130082.1, read on the forward strand.
TCGATACAAACAAAATGAAACACTGTATCATTTACAATGTCAGGGTATCACGATACTCAATACTTTTCTGTCATGCAACACTAATCCTAAAGAGTGTGACAGTGTTCACCAAATGTCTAGATGATACGCAGGGTATATGTGTGTGCGTGTGCATGTGTGTGTGTGTGTGTGTGTGTGTGTGTGTGCGTGTGCGTGTGTGTGAGTAAGGGGATTTAACTGGTAAAAAGAGCTGGATTGAGAGGGGTGATTGGGTGACAAACTGGCCTATAGTGGTATGAGAGGAGACTGACAGCTGACACCTGTGTCTATATGTCTGTGTGTGTGTGTGTGTGTGTGTGTGTGTGTGTGTGTGTGTGTGTGTGCGTGTGCGCATGAAGGTGTGTGTGTGTGTGTGTGTGTGTGCCTGCATGAGTAGCAGTGTGACACGCTAACCCAGAAACTTAAAGGGCAGGAGAGATAGTTCCCACTGAGATAGCAACACAAGTGAGTGAGTGCATATTTTTATGGCTTGTGTTAAGATGAGGATGAATCCACTGTTGATGCTGTATTGTAAAAATTTTATGACTAATCATTTTTGTGCATTTTATTAACGTCAAATTTACCTTTATTCATTTGCCCAAAATATTTTTACTTTCATAATGGGAATACATTACCATACTTACTGTAATTACTATGAAATTATCATTTATAAATTATTTAAATTATTACTATACAGGGTTCCCGCTGTAACTCTAATTCTAAAGACACTATACCCCATTCACTTAGTGTTAGTTGCCCGGTTCATTATTCGGTCTGTGTTGTATCCATTTTTTTTCGTTCTTTTTCAACATTCAGTGACCTTGAACAACAGAGCTATGGATTGATTCACACTGAACTTCTTCTTTAAAGTTCCCTGACTTTTCCAAAACTTCTCTGACAAAATTGCTAAATTTCCATGACCTTGACTATAATTAAGCAATATGCCCAGAGAGGCAGTCCTATTCCGTTACTATAGCACAGATGAGGGGTGTTGTTAGGCACAAAATGAGCGGAGCAAATTGTCAAATGCCTCCATGCCCCACCTCCATGCCTACCCCCCCTGAAAGAGGGGGTGGTCACACACACTTTTAGCCAAATAATTCAAGGACAGCTGTGCCCAATTTTATTCAAATTTACCTACGTATGATATGTAGGTGCACAGACATGCACGTGGTGGTCGTGTTATGTACCGCTATGCGGTATATATCTAGTTCTATAATACGCCGCCTGGATTCCAAAACCACAATATCTCAAGCAGGGCATGGGGGATGTTAATACCCGATAAAGACCAATAAGTAAGTATGGATATAAATAGATCACATTTAGGGGACAACTAGATGCTATTACCAAGATTCGCTGGCTGTATTGAAATTCTGTAATTTTCCAGAAATTCTATAATTCGTAGTTAAGCCTGAGTGTACATTTACTACATTTATTGATAGCAATCAAAATGTTACATGCCATGCATGTACGCAAGGGTTAATAACATTACACATGTGTATATATATATATATATCTTATGTTATATAGAGTAGATAGATAAATATAATATAAAAAGTACAGTATATATACTGTATATTAAGCTATATAGTGAAGACTGTTGGCCTTTACTCGAGGCCTTGCTGTCTCACCCTATGGCACTATACTGGCTGGAGCCCATGTTGGGTGGGAATCAGTGCTGGGTTGGTCTGTGCTTACCCTGTGTCTGAATGAGGTGCAGGATCTTGCTGGTGATCTGCCGGCTGACCTCTGCATCTGACAGCATGGCCTCTCCATTCATTCTCTCCAACTGGCCCAGCAACATCAGCACCCTGGAGCTGCTGGGGACACTATACACACACACAAACACACACACACACACACACACGCACGCACGCACGCACGCACACAGAAACAATAATTCAACATCTCTCTAGTGTTGTTTCCAGGTGTACAACAAATCAGAATGCATTGCTAACTAGACTGCAGCCTTTTCTGTGTAGAATAGAGTGGTGGTGACTGGTAGGGGTCTGTTCATGGGTCTTTGTGCAGCCAGAGCAGTTCCAGTGTCTCCCAGCAGAGGGCAGCAGGGATCAGCTGCTAAATCGTGCCTATCGGAGACATTCTGATATAGCTCTAACGGCTGGCTGTCAGGATCATTTTTGAGTCCTGCCTTGGTGACACTGGTGACATTGTGACATTGAGAGATTGTGATACCGTCTTATCGAAAAGAAAAAATCTTATAAAAAAGGAATGTGTACAGAATCAGCAGCACTGAGCTCCCATATTACACTGTATTAAAGCATCTACTAATAAATACTAACCATCCTACTAAGATTTCACTTACTTGCGTGTACGTGTGTGTGTGTGTGTGTGAGTGTGTGTGTGAGAGAGAGAGAGAGAGAGAGAGAGGGAAAAAGAGAGGGAAAAAGAAGGGAAAAAGAGAGAGAGTGTTTTTCTAGGTACCATGAGAATCTGAGGCTGACAGAAGTTCAGCAGACACACTGGCCAAAAACTGCTACTAAATATGGACTGAAGAATGACAACCCATTGAACTGCACTGGAAACATCCACTCTTTCCCAGAGAAACACACACACACACACACACACACACAAACTCATGCGCATACACAGCTGCTGTTCTGGATGAGGTAACATCTAGCTCAGCCAGACAACAAATTTCTTTATTCCCACCCACCCACATGTAGACACTTTTCAGCCTCTCTCTAGGGAATGACTCAGACTTCTATGCTGCTGACCACTGCACTGCCATCTACATGTGAAATTCTTTTGTGGTGGCAAATCTAGTCAATAAATTTAAGCACTTGAGCACACACTCAAGTCGGCTACTGCACCGTCCACCCATAAACACACATAAGTGCTTGTGTGTGTGTGTGTGTGTGTGTGTGTGTCCAGTTTACGTTCATACTCACCCTTTCTCCGAAGCCATTTTGGGCTTATTCATATCTCCTCACCCACTCGCCTGTCAGTGTCACCTGCAGATGGGGATCAGAGATGCAGCTAAATCTTGTCTGTGTTTTTTTTATTCAACTATAAATAGATTCCTTCATCTCACAAACATTAAGCAAAGGGAGGGAGGAGCAGAGGAATACTACATATCATGCAAGGAGATGAGATTTGACACCTTCCTGTTAATTTAATCCTCAGCATTGCTTTATATTTTGCACACCCCCCCCCCCAATACAAACGTACTGATCATCACTATGGGTGGGGTCGTCTCGTTCAGTAACCAGCTGGATGCCACTAAATTGCAAAGCTTGCTTTTAGGTCAGTCACTCAGTGTGATGTTATCTACATGACAACGTTGCACAGGGGCACAATTGATAGCCGCCTTCCTTCAGGGCCGAGTGCGCTCAACACAAGCAGTCGGTAAGAAGACACAGATAGATTCATCCTAGTACATCTGATCGCCAGTACCTGGACACACATGAGCAATCGACTGTATCAGGTGGTATCCTCTCATCGCCTTTCAGCCTCTGTTGCCCCGGCATACCACAGTTACCGCAACGTTATTATGTTTTTAGCTAACGTTAGTCTGATAGGGTGTAGCAGCACTATACCAAAGATACAACCGTCTCTGGTAGTAGCAGATACCCTAGGCAGGCCCTGGACATGCCCTGACCTGAACTGTCATCACCACAACCTGTCACTGCAGACTTGAATTTTGTTGTTATGATGCATATCATTATTGATCCATTCAGAGATACGATCTAAAATTCAGATTAAATTATATAAGTGATCATATTTGATAATCCGACAAAACGCCTCTGATCACCGTTAACATTGCCCAGCTAGATAATCAATAAAGCTAGCGTTTCCATACCGTGTTTCTGAAGCAACAGCCTGAAACATGAAACACTAGACCGTTACAGCACTGAAAACCACACAAATAATCCTCGATCCCCAAGCTTAGCTACGCTTAGCTGTCAGGGCTGTGACAGATAACGGTTACACTAGTCCCGGCTGGCGATTTAACCATAGACAGTAGATAAGGATTTAACGCCCTCGTCTGAGCCCGAAGACAATTCAGTATGTTAGCCAGAGAACGCAACTCATAACAGATATTTAACGTTAGCTAGTCTAACCTCACAGTGCCCTTACTTGTCACGGCTTGCAGCTGGCTCATGAGGATGCATTAAATCTTAATGACACTAACATTACTACAGTCAGAACCTTGCTGGTCTAACGTGACTGACTGACGCTAATAGCTCAGCCCAGGCTGACTGGGACAGCGTAGACAGTAAACCAATGCACCTGCTAAGACCCCAAAGTAAACTAACGTTAGCTAGCCTATTCAACTAGCTTGGAAGCTAGCTGCAGCTCAAAAGCTTGCTAACTAATACACATACCAATGATGCTATATGAACATGCTTTGTATTTGTAACGAGGCAAATAAATAAAAAGGTTTCACAAACCTAAGATGCTGAGAAACGTTGTCCCATTTGGGCGTGTCAGTTCCACATTTCTATTCGTCTTGGACGCAACGCCCGATCTTATTTACACTCAACCCCTGAACTGAGGTGAGACAACCACAGTCCACTTTGCGCGAGACAATCCATAGTGATGGGAAATGTAGTGCATTCATGAGAAGACGCAAGAATATGACAAGACACTGACGGCTTTGTGGGAAACTGTTTTTTACATGTTTCATTTCCATCATGCACTTTACTTGTTTATCCTCAAGGGAGACACCACTTCCCATAATGCATATCGGGAAATGACGATTTTCTTCAGTCGCCGCTGCTCCATGTCCCTTCATTGATGCAATAGCATAGTAGCCACGGTTTGTTTAGGAAAGATTGCTCATTTTAAGGTATGATGCTTTCTATTTTTCAAGTGAACGTAAGATTATCGCAGTATAGTGTATGGGGAACATCACACATATTGAAATTATAACCGTTCACCCTGTGCAGCCAAGCTTGTTTGCATCAGGCATTGCCTCTCGGCTAACCAGCTAATGTCAACTGTTTGTGGCTAGCTGTCTTGCGATGAAAGGTCCTGCAGCCTTACCAATTTACCCTGCCATCGTTTTTGACAAGACTTACCAGCCGTGTAGAAAGAGAATCGTTGGCCTTGACTGGTTCACGAGGTTATGCGTGGCTTACAGCAGTAATAAACAAGTCTATGTAGGACGCTAGCTCTCATAATGTATTTTGACGTTAGTTCTCTCAGGTGTTACCTGACAACATTGTCGGTTTTTTATAGCGAAACAAATGGTCTGCAATGGAGAGGCTAATATAATCCTGGAATACTTGTATGATAAACCTAATTTATTGCCTATGTATCTACAATGATCAATGAGTGAAACTAATCAATGCAGGAAAGCATTAAATTCACACCTGGTTTTCCTAGTCCAGTGAGTGATTGTTGAGTTTGCATACTTCAGTAACAAGGTTCAGACCTGAAGATCCTCTGCAAGCTCCTAATATTATTCACAGGGCTCACACCCACAATGCCTGCAAACACGCCCTTATATGGCTAGAGGCCTCAGCTAAACCAATGGGACTGACAGATCAGACAGGCTTGACCTGACAGCCTGGCAAAATGACACTGCTGCCCTAGAGAGGTGACTGTCATGGGTGAAGGCACTGCTGAATAGCGTCTCTCTCTCGCTCTCTCTCTCTCTCCGTCTGTCTGTCTCTGTCTGTGTGCAGGCGTCTCCATGGTGATGAAGTCATCAGTGGAGGAGGATGATGCTGGCTGGAGTCTCGGAGTGCCAGAAAAGATGAGAAGCAATGCAAATTGGGTGGATATCACCCAGGACTTTAAAGCAGCCTGCAGAGGTGTGTGTGTGTGTGTGTGTGCGTGTGTGTGTGTATAACATAATGAACATTAGCCAAGGTTTACAAGAGAGACTGCTCATAGTGTGTGTAATACAGTATGTGCCATTTAGCCTACTGAAATGCAAACATATTTCCTCCATTCCAGAGCTCAACCTCGGAGAGCTGCTCCATGATAAACTGTGAGTGTGCACTGATGAACACAAGTTTGAAGACACACACACACACACACACACACACACACACACACACACACACACGTAAACGCATATAAACCCTTGCAGTTGCACAACAGATGATTTCTGTGATTGCAGTGCTTGGCAGTCATGGACACAGTGTCACTCTCTCTACTCTGTGTGTCTAGATTTGGGCTCTTTGAAGCCATGTCCGCCATCGAGATGATGGACCCAAAGATGGATGCCGGAATGATCGGCAACCAAGTAAACCGGAAAGTGCTCAACTTCGAGCAGGCCGTGAAGGTACATTATTAGGCTACTTCCAGTTGTTTCTCTGTCCATCACTGTATCTCATCAAACTATAATCTCAATACAGTACATCTGCCCCTCACATAGTTATTGTCTTTTCGATGAATATCTTTATTATTATACAAGTGATGTAAGTAAGGAGGGAAGACTAGCATGGTTAGATGCACCTTAGAAGACTGGAATGAGTGGATAATGATGGGAAGTGTGTGTGTGTGTGTGTGTGTGTGTGTGTGTGTGTGTGTTTGTTTGTTTGTTTGTGTGTGTATGCAGGAAGGAGCGATACGTGTACGAGACCTAAGTCTGCCTGAGCTCATTGGTATCATAGACACCTGCTTCTGCTGTCTGGTAATGCTCTCTCTCTCTCTCTCTCTCTCTCTCTCATACACACACACACATACACACACACATACTGTACATACGCGCACACCACAAACACACACACACACACACACACACACTCTCACACACCCTTAATTGTTTCTTAAGATTTACCCTCGGTTTGAACACCTACAACAAAGTATATCATATAGCCACACATATGCTCACACAAGCAACCTATAATGCACACAACTGACACCTGTGTTTGTTGGTAACATCTGTCTGTTGCCCCTCTGACTGTCTGTTGTGCCCCTGTGCTGTCAGATCACCTGGCTGGAGGGCCACTCTCTAGCCCAGACCGTCTTCACCTGTCTGTATGTGCACAACCCCGAGCTCATCCAGGACCCGCCGCTCAAGGCCTTCTGCCTGGGCCTGCTCAAGCTGTGCGACATCGCCCGCGACAAGATCAACAAAGCTGCTGTGTTTGAGGAGGTCTGACACACACACACATGCACACACAAATACACACACACACATGCACACACACGTGTGTATGTACATGATTGAACATGAACAGTTTTTTTTTATGCCATGACAAAATATCTGCATCACGCAAACATGATTTTACACAGAAGCTCCTGCATGCTACACTCTCACACACACCAGATTGGTGGTGGAAGATGTAGTAGTTAGTGCACAAAATAAGCATGCTGTCTTATTGAGACGGCTCCGAACACCAGAGCTAAATCAAACCACTGATCTGACCTCCGTTGCTCTTTGAGTGCTGCCTAGCACTGTCTCAGTTTTAAGTCAGTGGATGTCCTGGAACATTCTCAGTATAGAGTATGCTTACATACATTATGCTACACAGAATGTAATTGACGTTTATGACGCTGCTGCTCTTTCAGGAAGACTTCCAGGCCATGACCTACGGCTTCAAAATGGCCAACAATGTGACAGACCTGCGGGTGACAGGTGGGTGTTGTGGCCCACATACACTATAGAACACTGGCATCAGCTCTCCAGACATGTTATGATCTGCTATGTTATGATCTGGTATGTTATGATCTGGTATATTATGATCTGATATGTTATGATCTGGTATATTATGATCTGGTATATTATGATCTGTTATGTTATGATCTGGTATGTTATGATCTGGTATGTTATGATCTGGTATGTTATGATCTGCTATGTTATGATCTGCTATGTTATGATCTGCTATGTTATGATCTGGTATGTGATGCTATATGGTGTGTTTGTGTGATGGCAGGTATGCTGAAGGATGTAGAAGATGACCTCCAGAGGAGGGTGAAGGTACACCCAACTTTCAACTGTTTTCAGCTGAAAAAATGTACATGTGATTTGTCCATTCTTATTTCACTCACTGCCTCTCCTTGTGTTTTTCTATTCCCATCATCCTACCATCTGTCTCTCCTTCTCTCTATCTCTCTCTCTCTCTCTCTCTCTCTCTCTCTCTCTCCTTTCCTCTTCTCATCCGTCACGTTTGTCTATCTCAGAGCACACGTAGCAGACAGGGGGAGGACAGAGACCCTGAGGTCGAGTTGGAGGTAAGGTCAATACACACACACACACACACAGGTCATGTTTATTAGTTTTGATTATTCCAGTGTGTCCTGTGTTGAAATTATATTTGTTGGAGGGAGGTGCACCAGCTTTATGTGCCTGCATCACAAAGTTTCTGCCTAGGTGTTTGTCAGACACATCTGTTTCTGTGTGTGTATGTGTGTGTGTGTGTGTGTGTGTGTAAAATATAGCATCAGCAGTGCCTGGCCCTGTTCAGCAGAGTCAAATTCACCCGCCTCCTCCTCACCGCACTCATTGCCTTCACCAAGAAAGAGGTACGAACCCTTGGACAGGAGCGCACACTACAAAAGCACACACGCTCATACAGTCAAGTGATGAATTGGCTGATTGATTGATTGATCGGTTAATTGATTGATTGATTGATTGACAGACCAGTGCAGTGAGCGAGGCCCAGAAGCTAATGACGCAAGCAGCTGACCTCCTGCCTGCTATCCACTCCACCATTCACCATGGCAACCAGCCCCACAACGACACCACAAAAGGAGGTGAGGGGGAAAAAAACTTTTTTTTTTTTACCATGGCAAGTAGTGTTAAACAGATGTTGCCACATTATGTACTGATGACTCATATTGTGTGTGTGTGCATGTGTGTGCGCGTGTGTGTGTAGATCACCCAATCATGATGGGATTTGAGCCCCTTGTGAATCAGAGGCTCCTCCCCCCGACGTTTCCCCGTTACGCCAAGATCATGAAGAGGGAAGAGATGGTGGAGTACTTCAGCAAGCTCATCCAGCGCATCATCACTGTTTGCAACATCATCACCACCACCAACCTCCACGGCATTCTGGTACACACACACACACGCACACACACACACTTGCAATGGAATATGAACATGCGGTCCATTTTCTGTTTGTAAATGTAATGTACTGTAAATGATGGGGACAATATTAATAGATCCAAAATATCTTTCTCCATATACGTACACATGTACTGTTCATATGCGGTATTGCTGCGTTCTCTCTCTAATCCAAATGCACCTGTTCTCTGCGCTTTGTAGGACTTCTTCTGTGAGTTCAGTGAGCAGTCTCCCTGCGTGCTCTCCAGATCCCTGCTGCAGGTGAGCTGCATGGCCAGAGCCCAGAGCTCCTGTCAGACTGGCTCCTTTTCTGCCCCATCAGCAGGTCTTGGGGGAACATGAGTAATGGCTCCCTTGTGTTTGTGTTTGTGTGTTTGTTTGTGTCGCAGACCACGTTCCTCATAGACAATAAGAAAGTGTTTGGGACGCACCTCATGCAGGATCTCATCAAAGATGCCCTCCGAAGCTTCGTCAGTCCACCCGTCCTGTCCTCAAAGTAAGAACCACGAGTGTGTGTGTGTGTGTGTGTGTGTGTGTGTGTGTGTGTGTGTGTGTGTGTGCGTGCGTGTGTGCGTGCGTGTGTGTTTGTGTGTAGGTGGAGAATGTAGACTCTTGAGGTGTTGATATGTCTTTGTGTGTGTGTGTGTGTGTGTGAGAGAGAGAAAGCATGAGACAGTCGCTTTCACATCCTTTTCTGACTCCGTCTGCTCTATTCCCTCCAGATGCAGTCTGTATAATAATCCCCAGGCCAAAGACTACATGGACTCCTTCCTCACCCACTGTTCTCGGGTCAGTCCTGCTTACACTTGCAGTCGTGCTCACACTTCAGTAGTGTCGTGGCACTGCATGTCTGGCTACACAGTATACTGAAATGGATCTTGTCGAGTGCTTATCTACAAGATAAGATTGTACCTTATGCACTAGGTGTGCTAATGTGTTGTGTTGTGTGTGTGTGTGTGTGTGTGTGTGTGTGTGTGTGTGTGTGCGTGCTTGCTCATTGGTCTTTTTTGCCCTCAACGGTGCGCTGTAGTCTGTGCTG
>JASCQY010130125.1:0-13339 GCA_030264315.1 Sardinella tawilis
TGAAATGGGAATAGCACTACCGTATCATAACAGACATCTGACAAATGAACGCATTTACTGGCTGCATTTCGGTGCCCCGACATCTCCGTTGCATGGAGATGGGTGATTCCAATAACTCTGTCCAGACGCGACTTCGGTGGAAAGTGAAACGGCTGAGTAAGTAACGTCATTTCGTCCCTGAAATAAGTTTCAAATCGTGAAAACGGCACTATTCCTTTTATACCGAATTCACTGTCTGAGATTCACCCGAATCTGAATACCAAATCATTTATCCATCAGCTTCAAAGCTCCAATTCTCTCCCTCTCTTCTGCCTGCCCTGTTCTGAAGATCCTTCTCTCTATCCCCTCTCCTTCACACTCTTGTAATAGTAAGTCTCGCCTGTTATTAAATCTATTTTTTTTGGTTGGTGTTCTGTTCCTCCATAGGTGGAGGTTGAATGAGATCTGTCAATTGCGTTTCATCGTCAATCTCTCACCTTCCAACTTTAGTGAACGGGTGAAAAGTACGCACCATCACTTTTCCCTTATCACAGGACATTTAAGTTTTCTTTTTCATTTCCCAATCATTCTGTGCAGAAAGTGAAACAGACTGCGCAGTGACGTGGCAGGCCTTGGCTCGGCTCATGTGCTGAGGCTCAGCAGAAACAGCACCCAGCCAAGAGGTGTAATATTCAGCATTATCCAAAAACTGAATGCTGGATTCGGGACGTTCATATACTTAAAAGCTAAAACACAGGGGGCACCTGCAAAGTGGGCAACTAGCTTCACTGAAAACGAGTATTAGAATACTTACCTCAACGCCAAGTAAAGCTGCCCACACTAAGCCTCTGAAGAGGGGCGGTATGTCAACACGGGCTTCTTTCCATACGTGATTCTTTTTGTACGGATAAGCCTAAAAATCAAAATTTGATATGCTTGGAATTGCTGAAGAAAAATATGGGAAAACATGACATGGCATCAAACACAATTACTTAAATAAAATATTAATCTAAATTTGTGGGCTGTGTGTTTATTTCCAGTTTCTGCTGACCCGTGTATGACTATAGTGGCAAACCTTGAGAAGCCTTTCAAAGAGAACGATTCGCATCAGTTGGTACTCTGTGTCTTTCTCCCGGATAATGAGGGGTAGGGAGACTGTAGCAGAGAGTTCATGGCTACTGTTTGACTGGGGAAGATTAGATTGCCTATAAGGAAGAAAAAAATTTAACTTATTAGTTTGATGTTGGATGATACCCAAGATAAGGGATAATACAGAAGTCATTACACAAGCTTATATTTCTATTATCTATTGCCTTTGTGAAGTTATAGGCTATAATTTGGAAACACTATGTAATGCACTAATCTAATGACTTTCTGAGAAATATATATTTTCTATGGAAAACGCTACTGATGTTTTTACAGTTTAAGGACACTACTAGAGTGAAAGTGGGAAGAGATTCCAAATTGTTCCCTGAACTGATGGAAACTAATGACTACATACATCTCTATTACATATAACAAATCAATGAATACAGACAAAAAAAAATATTTTTTAATGTCTGGAAAATGTATAGATCTCTCCTCTCTACAAATTCATGGAAGAATAGAATTTGTTTTCATACTCATCCTCCAGCAACGGATAGTATGCTTCCCCAGCCACGTCCTTCAGTCTCTAGAATTTCAATAGGAAATCACTATTTTATTTAAAAGTCCAAAACAATATGTACCATTTAAGCATCCTTCCAGAATATAATATAAAATTATACATTTATTTTATATATTTTCATGGGCTTCAAATGTAAACCATTTGACCCCCCTCTTACTCTCAGCCATAGTCTACTGGTGATGGTAACAGCCATGCTATGTAAAAAGAATGGCCATCTGTGTTTCAGTTTATAACCAGCCACGTAATGGATTTAGTTTAAGATAATGGCTCAGGAAGAATCATTCAGGTTACCTTTAACATATTTCGTTCTTATAATGAAGTTCTGTAAAATATTGGTTTTATGGAAGGCATGCCTAGCTTTTCAGAAGACAAGTCATGAACAATCCACCTGGCATTTCATAACGCTGCAGCAGATGTTGCGCAGGACGTGGCTTAGACTTTATTTATTGTGTTGATGGACACAGCCGACCGTATTCTTTTGCCCTAATAATGATACAGATAATGTGCAAAAATTTGATACAAAATGTCAGTTTAGGCAGTTATTTCCCAGGTTACCCGGAAAACAGGTTGTCTTATCCCAGGGTCTGAATCATGTCATTTTTGGGAAAAATATCAAACCTTAATACATACCAGCAATGATAATTTTCATGGATGACTAATAAGGTAATAAATGTGATGCCAGCTTAATTCTAGTTAGGTTTCACCTGCGAGAGCCTAGTCCTTCACACAGCAAGTGCAGTAACGGTACAGTAAAGCACAATAGCCTTCATTAACCCCGGAATGAGAGGTTTCACCACCAATTATTGAGTATTTTTATAACATTGCTGCCTATGCTGACATCTGTTGTTTGGTTTATAATGCTAAAAGGTAAATAGTGACCGGTGAATGGGCATCTGCTGTTGTGTGCAGCCTGCAGTGACGCTTACATAGACACGGATTTCAACATGCGTGAATGGAAAAAGATAATTTCTTTTTTAATAATAAAATAATAAATGGCAGAGTGTAGATGCATTGTGCCAGAGAATTTTAATTGAGAAACTTACATTTTTCAGCTGACAAAGTGACAATGTCACAGTAGTATCATCCAAGAGGAAACTTCTGTCTCTGCCCTGGCCAAATGACTGTCCATCATCCAAAATGAATCTGAAAAAGACAAACACTTTAAAAAAAAACAGAACATGAAACAACAACAGATCAATCACAAAATTGTAGGAACTACTGTACAACTTACTTGGATAGAGTGCAAATGGATGGTTTGGACCGGATAATGTCCTTGTTTATCAGCTCCCTCTCCAGATCACCCCCAGCTAGACACCAGAGGTGATACACTTCATCTATTGCCCGCTCTGCCAGGTAGTCCTTTCCTTCATCTTTATATGACATGACACAAACGTACTCATGTAAAATATCAATGTTGCTGGTGCATTCCATACCAACTTTACAATTATTCCCAGATTACAGTATATAATGTTACCATGTCTCTGTCCTGTCTAGCTTTATTTTAGTGGTCCCATCTGGCTATAATATTATAGAGGCCTGCTGTTTATGAAAACTGAAAAAGTTGATTGAAACTGCTCCACTCTCAGTCTCTTGCTCCATCTCCTTGATCCTGCCTGCTCCAGTTTCTGCTTGACTCTACTGAAGGCCTATCTGACATTATTTATTATCGCCAAATAGCGAAATACGTTCCTGTTGCATGTTATTTGGTATTTAGTAAGTCCCACTACTATCTATGAGAAAACATTCATTGTTTGTCCACCATCAAGTGGTCTGCATGTGCACTGCTTCAGACATGGAGCGGATGTTAACACAGTTGTATCTGAAAAAAATAGTTCCAGAATTTACAAAATGGCACGACAAACACGACAGAAAGGGTATATTGGAGATGTTGGAGATGTTTTAAAATGATTAGAGTTGTTTTAAAGGACAGGATTGTGAGTGCACATGGCTAGCCATTCTGAAGCAGGAGGCAATTCTAAATTAGTCAAATAGCCAATACAGGACCAAATGTAAGAATTTCAGGGGGAGCCACTCTATTGCATTCTAAACAACTCTGAAAAAGGACTAAATACTGAACCGATGCTTTATGTAGAGGCTGATGCCTTTAATCGCTTCCATACGGTGGAGATATGTTTATTAATTCAATGGTTATATCAGATTGTATCCCGTATCAACTAGGGTTGGGAAGAGTCACCGATTTTCATCGGTACGAGCATAAACAATGCTTTTGCATCGACAGCAAATGTCTGCATCTGTTAGAAATTCGTATGAATTCGAGATGTATCGCATCTTCAATATCTGCATTGATTAAAACTGAATAATATCTATTATTTTAACTTTTAAAAAACTGGTCCATTTCTGGTTTGAGCTCCCTCCGCAGCCTCTCTCGTCTCACGTGAAGAGACGGGGACAAGCAAACAGCAGGCTTTCTTTAAATCAGACAGGTGGCCAGCCTCCAATATTTCGGAAATCTCATTTAGGCTACACACCAATAAAATGTTTACCCACCTCATTGTTTACGTAACTACAGCCTGTAATTTTCATGCAATATAAATGCTTATGTTGTTTTACTATTGGTTTAGGTCAGTTTCGTAATGTGAATCTGCAAGTTGGACTTTATTTTGTAGGCTATAGTCATTATCAGCAGTTATGGTAGGCTACGTCTGTGTAAATAATCCTCTTCAAGCTATAGCAACAGGTCACACAGAATATAGGTCGCGGTCACGGCAAGTATCAGTCTTGATAAAAAAAAGTGCTAGGCCTACTGAAGCGCACCGCACCTTCTGTTAAACTTGACGTTTTATGTTAATCTCCCGACGTTATGGTGCGTGTTATCAGCTGACTCGACAGAAAGAAGAACAGTTTGCTCATTTTTGATACACAACATGGGCTGTCACGGCAATCTTTTCCCATATGACTAGCCAAATGCAGTAGCAATCTTGAAGTAGCCTAATCACAGTGACAATATATTTTGGGAGATGCATTGCTTATCAAGGAGAATCAGATAGCATGGCACGCTACATCTTCACGTAGGCTTAGTAGGACCCACTCACCGAGGTGTGCAGGCTTTGGCTGCAGACTAAATGAGCCACTTCATCCTAAAGCTGTGAATAGGCTATAGCCTATCTTGTTGAATTCACTACCAACAAAATTAACCAATGTTCAACCACAGCCAATAGAAAAACTAGGCTATTTAGATAGTCCTATTTTACTCATTTAAACAATGATTTTAATAAATGGCTGTATTTTTTGTCTTTTTAAGACAGCTCAGACAGTGGTTCAATAAATCAAACTGACAGTAACCCCTAAAGCCAGCTTTAAATTCTTTAAGTGCCATAATAGTATAATTTTCTTCTGCATCGCATCGTATCATATCGAATCGCACTGCATCGCATTGTGTTAAAATTAAATCGTTATGTATCACACTGTATCGCAGTAGGTGGGATAATCGTATCGTATCTTATCACTGGTAATTTCATGAATCGTTGAATTTGTTGAATCGCTGGAAGTGTATAGAGATGCATATCGTATCACTTCGATGATGAAGATTTCCATCCCTAGTATCAACATGCATGCAAAACCCAGATACTGGAATTAGTATTGAAATCAAAAACATCAGATCAATGCATCTCTCAAGTGCTGTATTTTTTTTACCCTTTCCCATGTAATGGAGCCCAAAATACAATGAAACACAGACTGTACTGTATCTTGGTCTTGCCTCACAGTCAGTATGCAGTCAAACACTAACTAAAGTGAGAACTCACAGTTAATTTAGGATTGAAAAGGCTTTGGGAAAATGATCCATGAATTCCAAGAACAAATTACATGCTACTCACACCAACAAACAACTGAGGCAGCACCACGTTTTCCTACATGTCAGAGGCACTGAGTGAGTTGATAACAACAGTACACTGTCCCTGTTCACAGAACTACTGGTAACTACAGTACACTGACCCTGTTCACAAAATCTCACTTATGACCTGAGACCTGAAAGACTATTTATTTCAAGAAAACAACCTTTGCACAGATTAGCCAAGTCATCAAGGAGTTCCAGGTGGGTGGATCGGGGAAAGGATGAGAAGATGCTCAGGGACTGATAGAGAGACTCGCTCAGATGAGAGATGTGCTCAAACACGGGGTCGCCCAGGAGCTGTGTCGGTGTGGGCCTACAGCAGAAACAGTTATTTTAAGAAAGTGCTGTTGACATAACCTCTTTAACCACAATGCATTATGAATGGACTTATCAGTAAAAAATACACAGCTTGAATGCATCCAGTGCACTGTGAACCTACCTTTTAGAGGGAAGAAATGTCAAGCACTTCCTGAGTAAAATTAGCAAATTTTCAGGCAATGCCTGTAAAACAAATATTTCATTAGAGCTATACACAGAATGAAAAACAGTAACATTTCTTATGAATATTGGAGAGTTCCCCCAGTGGCAAATTAACAGCCTATTAATCATCAATGACTCATTTGAATCACATTGCAGAACTTAATACAACTGTTGTAGCTTTTACGTTAGAAGCTTGCCCCCATTGCTATGCTATTTTGCTGCCTTGCTAAAACCATAACTCCGTTCAGGTTGCATCATTTCAGTTCCTTTTTGCCAGGTCGTTGTATTCGACTACTGCTTCAACTGGAATGTGGTCTGAGACATGCTGGCATTCCCCTTTAAGGGCCCAACGCAGGGCCGGTTGCATTTTACTCATTGGAAATGTACGGGCCCCACAGTACTGACCCCAGCCCTCACTACCTCTCATAGTGCTAAGTGGGCCTGGTCTGGGCTGGCCCGAGCCCACACTACCAGAAAAAAACCTGCATGGGCCCCACAAGGGCGTGTCTGCTGGACCAGATTTCATACGGACATTGCAATAACATTTACCGCTGTCATCACCATCTATGTTGGTCAAAGACCTGAAACAAACACTGCGTTTTATGAAAATTGAGAGAACCATGAATTAGACATACTGCCATCATCACGGTAATTATCTCACATTTCAGTTATGAAATTACACTTGTGAGACTGGTTGCTTCAACAGGAGAAAGTGTTGTTCAAAATGTACAAAGAGGGATTCTAGGTGCATTCATAAATTCAACCTGACAATATGGAAATGGCATAAAGCTCTGTGGTTCAAAAAAACAAGAGCATTCTAGTTTATGCTTTAATAAAAAAAAAAACAAAAAAACAAAAAAAAAAAACAGCTTGTTATTTACTATTTTCCCTGTGTGTCTGAAAAACAATTGTCCCAGTGTATGAGCTAGCCTTCTTGCTAGTACCAGGTAGTTGAATATTGTGTTATGATAAGTCCAGTTATCTCCGTTCTTTTAACAGCAGATGTCCATCATTATTTTACGTTGTATTTCCCTCTCCTGTCTCCTCTGTGCTCTAAAAAAGTCAATAATAGTGGTGTTGACTGTGTTAGCTTATCTACATGGTGGTTCAGCCTTATATTCTAATGTAGCGGCTCTGCCTCGCTCCACCCTCAAGATGATGCTCATCCGAGTATTAATGCCGTTCTAAGACGTTGATGCAGACACCTAATAGATAGGATAGAAAAAACTATAAGCCTGATTTTGGGTGATAGCCAATTACACTCTTTTCATAAATAATTAATTTACAAATAAATCCAGAATCTGGCCTGGTTTGTTTAAAACTCCATTTGCAAAACTCCATCTAGTATAGAATTAGCCTTTGCAATTGCAAAGCACCCCCAATGCATATAAGCAGAATAATGAGAAAAATAAAGGAATCCATACAAAATGTAGTGGTTGTGTTTGAAATATTTGTCAGAGGCAAAAAACAGATGTGGCGATCTAAATTACAGAAGTATATTAGAGACATACAAGTCTTAACTCACAAATTTACAAGAAATAGTCCAAATTTGCAAGATTAAAACTTAGAAATAGAACAATGTTCTGTCAGACATTCTCAACAGACCCTTTGACAGAATTGGTTTGTGTTTTCAAAGCAACTACTGTAAACTGTTATTGAAGTGTTATTGTAGGATTTACTTTTTATTTTTTGAATTTAAATTACAAGAAATTAAATCAAATGTCAATTAAATAATATACAAATGAATATATTTTGCTCTAGATCTTAAAAAAAAAAAACAACAACAACAATCTATCATTTATTATGCCCTTCATTTATCACTCATTTTAGAGGGGTACCGGAATAATTGAAGAAATTAAATCGGATACCTTAAACACCATTCCATAATCTTACCTTCATAACCTCTACGCATCCATGCTCCTCTGCAAGAACTGTGACTATATCATCCATGCACCCTAAAAATGAAGGACATTATTACATCATCCTGTACTTCAACACTACAACAGTATGCAATTTAGGCTAACTTTAAAAAAACATGTTTTTACTAACGAAAAATAATACCATTTTAGAATTTATATTTAAAAGTTCCATTGCTAGCTAGCACTATAGACCCCTTTTGGAGCAACATCATACTGGAGGCACACAATTGTTCCAGTCTTGATAACTACGTTACTTTACCTACTGCTTAATTTCAACAACTTTGACTTGGCTCTTGTTGAGGCAAACAAACATACTGGCAGTGTTTACAGATGTAACTGAGTTGGTAGCACAATCACGTCACATTAATCAACTTGCGTAGAATATGCTGTTTTATAGTGTTTCCTTTCAATTTCGACATAACTATTACCCTAGATTGCCATACTGTTATGAATTTGTGCATTTCCATTGAAAAACATTCATGCACTGGTATCAACAAACACAGACATGATTGGGATGTGATTGGGAGTTCATCGGTTGAGCACATTCATCCAAAAAGTGACCTATAAAGCATTTCACTCCAAATTATTCCTTTAACTATAAATTCTGCTTTATAAATAAATAAATAAAGTAAGTATCAATTCATATAACAAAATTTGAACTTGTTATAAGTTGCAACTTTGCTGTTTTCTCTCAGATGAAGAATATCAAAGAATCACATACCGAGGTTGAGAATAAACTTAAAGCTTTCACTTTTTTCAATATTCTGCCAGAGTCGCCTTCCCTTTAAAGAAAAAAAAACACAGAATCAAATTGCTTTGAAAAGAAACTCCTTGCTAGGGATGTAACAATAAACAATAATCTCCCAGAGAAGAGAAATTCAAGACACCAATACAAACATCACAAAACGAAGGCTGCTAGTTACTGGCTAAAGTGCAGATGAGAAATCGTGGCCTAGTTCTATGCAATAAAGTGCCGGTGCAAGTCCATGTTAAAAAAACAGTCTCTAAAGGAGTAGTGCAGGGTACAACCAGTCCATTGTAGTTTTAGGGTGGCAGTGGAAGAGGACACAAGCTATTCACTATTGTAAGTGCTCGTGGCAATATAACACAAGTGTGACTGGGGTTGGATACACCCTAGAGCTGCCGTGATTAGTCGATGTATTCGGCCTAATTGATTATCAAAATTCGTTGAAGCTTAGTTTTACTATAAATGACTGATTTATTTTCTGACTCCAGTCTGATTTTCTGACTCCAGTCCCAAATGCAGTGGTTTGATTGACGCGACAATGGCAACTGTCCTTTCAGTCTGTTGTGGTGTATATAAATTAGCTTGAATCTGATTAAAAACGTGCAGCAGTGGCCCACACCCCCTTACTCGAAAGGGACGTGCACCTCCCAAGGACGTAGGTTTAGTTGCAACTTTGGTAGCAGCTATCAACTAGCCTTAGAAGCCCACTGATTGGCAGTGTCACTGAATATCAGACCACAGTGCTTTTTCAGTCTATCAAAGCAAGGCATTCATGGGGAAAAACTGTCAAGAAAAACGTGATTCACTGGGAATTAATTGGTAGAGGGCTGCAGGAATATACTGTACATACAAGAGGTGGTGTGTCTTCATCCATCAGTAAGAGACAACTGATGGCCAGTACAGTCAGAACCTTTTTACATCGTGATGACATATCTACAGTTGTGAATGGGTAGGCTGAAGAGATCAGACGACGTGAGCAGGATGCAGAGATTGCGAAGACAAGACTTTCTCCGAATGCTTGACCTTAAAGGGATTCTCCGGAGTGAATGAAACCGAAGCTCTGTTGTCTGAGCCTGCCGAGTGCTGTGGATAGGTATCAGAACTACATCAATAGGTAGAACGTAGACCGCATTCGAGAACTAGCCGCTACCGCTAACTGATTAGGGCATGTCTTTTTCGCTGTGCTTTCGTTTTCACATGCCCTAATCAGTTTGCGCCAGCGGCTAGTTCTCGAATGTGGTCTACGTTCTACCTACCGATGTAGTTCTGATGCCTATTGACAGCACTCGGCAGCCTCAGACAACAGAGCTTCGGTTTAATTCACTCCGGAGAATCCCTTTAACATGAGAAACAAAACTTCTACTTGGTAGAAGTGAGTGAGTAGGTCTACACCAAATAAATCATGAACAAAAGGAGAGACAAGACAGCCCTACAGTAGGATGAGGTGGGATGCAAGAAGGACCTTTAAGGACAGACAAAAGAGCAACGAATGGAACTGAAGATGAAGAAAAAGATTCTCAGGTTATGCAGAATGAGGAAAACTGCGTTCAGAGGTTTGAAAATACAATAGAAAGTTGCTTAAGTTACATCCACACATGTCGCTACTCGCTACACACTGAGCGATATCAGTCAATAGAATGTTTATGTGTTCCAGTGATGCAGGGCCTGGACAGGCAAGGAGAGTATGAGCGATGTGATGACGTGTGTCTGAGTTTAAATTATTTTAACTTTTATGCGAGTAAGCGAGCAGTGAGGAACGACTAGTTACGTGTGTGAATGTAGCTTTAGGGGGGATTGAATGCATCCTTGCATTTGCTCTGACTGGGCCAGATGAGAGAAGGAAGGAACAGAGCTAGGTTGAGCACAACAGTACTATTGGCCCACTGCAGCCAATGATCACAATCCACCAAAACCCCCAGATACCCACATATAACTCCATGGTGAACCCTCAAGCAGAATGATTGATCCCAACAACTAAGGAGAGAAGGAAGGAGAAAGATCCTTGTCATTTCCAGGGAAGGAAGGGGAAAGATCCAAGGTTAATTCCAGGGAAGCTCAGCTTCACTGGTAGTAAATGGGCAGTGGGTTGTGGGAATATACATAAAAACGACGAGTGTCAAACTGGCTGCATTTCTTTTTGATTGACTGGAGAGTTTTAGGTTGATACGGGAGTCATGGCAAATTAACGAGACAAGATGTATGGATGCAGGCAAGCTATTAATTTTTAGCCAACTATCACTATTTGCACAGTATGTAAATAAATTGGGAAATATAACTAATCTCTGAGTCTTTTGCCTCCATTACTTTTCAGTAGTGTAGCCAGAGACCGTTCTAAACGATCTTAGGGTATGATAGGATGATACTGTAGCTTTACAAGCTAGTTTCAAAACAGGGAATTCTAGCCAGCCTTCACTATGGCAGTGCAGTTTCAGGTCAGTAACAAGCCATTTTGACTTGAAACCTGGAGTCTGGGACTGGAAATTTAATCAACCATATATGTTAAACCTGTGCTTGCAATGCAGTTTCATGTCATCTCCATCAGTGACCTGAAACTATTCAATTCCACTTTATAGGTCACAATATCTCTGCAATGACTCAAAAACCAAAGACCAAATGATCTGGAATTGTTAATGACCTTACAGGCTAGCTTTAGGGAAAAAAAATATGCTTTTCATATTTTAATATTTTAATGTCTGATTACTCAGCTACCTTTCATTTTGGGTATTGTATACTATTTATATAAATTATAGGAGATATAATAGGTCAAAGGCATAGTGCTTGTCCCCATTACTTCTACTGTCCCGATAACTAGTAGGATTCAGGATTCAGGAGTTTATTTGTCACATACTCTGAAATACTATATCCTAGTACAACATGTAGTGAAATTGCATTTAGTTAAAGAGAAAAAGAGGGATGAGCTAGATTCTGAAAGAAAACAAATAAATGGTAATAAATAGGCTAAAAGAAGAAAATAAACCAAGGCATAAAAATGTCCATATTGTCATGAGGAACAGGCTCCAAGAAATGGACCCCAGGCATGGCTTACGGGAGGGAGGAGATGTGATGTTGCTCAGAAGAAACGTCTCATGGGTATGGCCAGACGTGTGCATTGTCCAGAGTTCGTGCCGTGGACGCTTTGTGAATCGGGGAGGGACGGGAGGGACGTTGCGCATGGGACAGGCCAGATCTCAGGCAAGATGGTCACACATGCAAGAAGGCATTCTGTTGCGCAGCGGAGTCGGAGACTGTATGTATGTATGTAGTACTGTATGTATCTCCCTTAATATTAATGCAAGAAACTTGCAAATTCAGTTCTGTGGATTTCTTGTATGATTAAATCAGCATGCCAAGTGTCCTGATTTGACACAGAATCACCCAAAAATGTGCTAATTTTGTCATGTTCTGTTACCCTCAAGTGTTTTTTCAAGTCAGTAATGAGATTTAAACTAAGTGTCGTATGGTTTCACTTCGTCATTTATTATATTGGAGTATTGTTTGGGATCATGCATCATTCTACTAACTTATTTTACATAAATACTTTTATAAAAAACATGAAAGGTCTCATTCTACTGTAGTTACTAAAGTAAAAAGAAAAACTGAAATGAGATGGAAAAAAATCATCATGTGACGGTCTTCATGAGAATCACCCAGAGGCACATGATGTTTATGCTTTGCAAGTGAGAGGGGAAGATGGTAACAGGGCAGTTACTTCAAAAGTGTTAAAAGACCAAAACCCTTATAGACTTGCTTTAAGCTGTGCTAGAAAAAAGACAGCTTAAAATAATAAAATATATTTTGAGTATGTTGGTCTCTATGATTAATTGGAGGCATGACTTCCTGTGTTATGTTGTGATAATATGATCTGTTTTAAGACTATTTTTTTCAATTCATGTCATCAATTAGAGGGCAATTCTCTCAAGAGAACAAGCCATGAGACATCTCTAGTCACACATGCATATGGATGCCATTCCATTGATAGTTGTTAGAAACCTAATTATTTATTTCTTATTTGAAAGCTTACCAAACAAAGCTCAACAAGCAAAATTCCCAAGGACCACACATCCGTCTTTGGTCCTGACATGTAAGGGGTTTTTCCATGGAAAGAGTTGGTTGGATTGATCAGGCCTTGGGCAATGACTTCTGGGGCCAGATATGATGGATGTCTGAAAAAAAAAAATCACACTCATTAATTAAAAGACACAGAGGACTTATACCAGTAACTCAGACAGAGAAACTTGGAAATTGCTATTGCAGATACACACACTACAGCATGTTTTAGCATACAGTAACTGTAACAGCTACAATATAGATTCCGTTTTCTCAGAGGAGATAAACACAATTACCCTATGGGGAAATCCACATCTGCTCCATAATCGGTCATGTGATAAAAACCAAATTTGGCCAATTTCACATTTCCCTGGAAATAAGTCACATGAACACATTTTCATTTCTGAAACATAATAACCAGAACCACATTTTTTTCTTGATTGATTGAGTCTGCTCTGTCAGTTATCTTAAAAAGGTTTTGTTTGGCTTTTCCATACATTTCCCAAACATGCTCATACAGTGTTACTCTACTGACCACACATAAATCTGCAAGAGTTTTAGCTAATAATAGAAGAGTTCAGATGCAAAAGCCTCTAAATCCATTTTCAGAAATACTCAAAAAGGAAGTTTTAGTAATATTTTATAAT
>JASCQY010130188.1:0-13333 GCA_030264315.1 Sardinella tawilis
GTGTGTTTGTGTGTGTGTGTTTGTGTGTGTGCGTGTGTGTGTGTGTGTGTGTGTGTGTGTGTGTGAGAGAGAGACAGAGAGAGAAAGGGTATTCATTTGCATACATATGGTCAATAATGAGTTCACCATGCACCATTAAGTTGGCACCCAACTGGCCCAGAACTTAGTATACCCTCTTTGTGTTTTCTTGCTGCTGGTCGAGTTTCTTTTGGTGTCTTTATTTAGTTTCTTTATTAACAGCTTTTTTTGCTGTTACTTCTAAGAAAAAGAGGTAATAACCAAGTCAATGATCCGGAACAATTAACATAACCTACAGTGACCAAGACTAATTATCTGGTCTGCACTGTTTAAACAGACACTAATAATCAAAGATAATGAATATGCACCTTAACGAACACTTCCCTCCTTCATAATGCATCAGCACATAACACATGTTAAACATTTACTGACCCAGAGGCATTCTTTCAGTTGTATTCAAAGATTGTGTGCAAAAAAGGATGCTTCTCTGGGTTGAGGCAAAAAAATATTTTTAGTGCCAGTAAGAGGCTGTAACAAACACACAGATTCACCCACTATATCAAACCAGCCTTATTGACAGTTTCCATGTACATATCACAGTATGAATGCTATGAATTTATCCTGATGCTAGTTATCAATTTATATAGCAGCATATTTGGCACTACCTTCATTTTGCACAAACTCCTTACCTTACTCCATTTCTTCCAATTACACATAGCTTACTCCATTTATCTATTTATCTATCTATCTATCTATCTATCTATCTATCTATCTATCTATCTATCTATCTATCTATCTTTCTATCTATCTATCTGTCTGTCTAGCCTTATCATTTAGGCTATTATCCAAATTTTCCGGTATCATTTGACCTGGACAGAACCACTCCTTGGCATCTGAGTGTCCATCAGCTTCAGTCATCAATGCTGATGACAGATGAGCTGATAATGGCAGCTCATTGTGGCTATAATGACTTTAATTATATGGCTTCCAAGTATCACTGTAGTTTATCTCCACTGAACAGGTGAAACTATATTTTTCAGTGTTGTCCGTCAAAACCTTCAGTTACAATGTGCAAACCTACAAGAGTGAAGGCCTAACTTTGCTGAGACATTGGCCTGAGGCTATGGTAGAAAGAATGGTTGCGCATGCGTGCGGCGCGTTTTCCGCATTTGTGGACTGAAGTTCGTTTTCTCTTTACTTCCTCGTTTTGTCTATCCCGAGTACAGCACGGAAATCTAAACAACTGTCAACCAAAGAATATTTCATAGTAGGAACTTTTTAAGCTCCCTAATATGTCAAAGCCTCCTCCCAAACCAGCGAAACCAGGTAGGCAATGAACACCAAACAGACTTTTATCTGGCGATGCTCTCCAAACCTCCGTTGGATGGTGCGTACGCTCTTTGGGAAATTAGCAGGTCTAGTTAACGTTACAGTGTTGAGTTGGGACCTGTTCGGCCACAGGGAACACACCCATGCTGTCCGACTTGTCAGGATCTGGATCTGTGACACTGCTACGTGTTATCTTGTTTCTTGATATCAGTTTTAATATAGTTTACCATTACCCGGTTGCAGAGGTTTGCGCAATGTTAGTGAATAGCCTACCCTTTACTTAAAACTTAAAGATTGTCCGTCGATTAAACCTGCTAACGTTACCTAGTTCCCTATTTCAGTTCAAAGCACTTAAAGTTGTAAGTTATCGATAGGTTCAAGTTGGGTCCTCCATATAGGCGGCGATAAGGCCTAAGTTACTTCGGAACCCATTGAATATCTGAAACTGAAGCTGCTGAGTTCGGTTAAGTTTATGAAATGTTTAATTCAAGTAGCAACATGCTGATGAAGTCCACAACGTGAATTCTCCTGTCGATGTTGAGAATCTGTGTAACGTTAGTATGGTTGAAAGTGCTTTGAAAGCGCAGCCTGCATTGTCATGCCATACCATAACTGCCATACCATAACATTGAGAGTGCACAATCTCTTCAAAAGCCAACCGTGCTCTGTCTGTTAGGCTAAATCCAAGAAACTAACAATTAAACGTGGGTATTAACGTTAACCCACTTCGGCAATGCAGTAGCAGCAGCCCTCCTTTCCAAACTCAGCATTTTCTCGGCGCTGCGCCATTGAGGAATGTATTTCCGATTTACATGTATAGGCTACAGACTCGAGTTGTGATTAGAGCAGAGGACAGGACAGGACGGGACGTGAGGCTAGTATCTTCAATATAAACACTGTAGAAATAGGTGTGCCTGTAGAAATAAGTTGCACATTATCAGTTGGTTATGGATCCATATGCACACATGACCAGCGTGTGCGCTTGACATCATTGCATAATTTTAACAGTCTATAGCCACGTTGTGTGTTTGCTGGGATCTTGAATCTACTTTTTCCTTTCCTTCAGAAAAAATCAAATTGATTGATTACAAGCAATGAAATATTGGTAATTATTCATTGCAAAGAGATGTTGGTGGTGTAGTAATGTCATAGTGCCCAAAAGGTCCAGTTGGCATCAGCATAATATAGACTTTAGCCCCATGCTGGCTGTGAGGTCATATCATGCCAGCATCACACGTTATTAGCTGGTTATGGATTATGTTCATTACACAGCCCTTGTAAGGAGAGGTGATGTTACAGATGTATTCAATTTTGCTGGACTTACACTCACACTGAATTTGGGATCAGGGAAGTTAAAGACCACCATCAACTGGCCTGGCTCATTGCAGGATGCCCTGTCTGTGATATTTAGATTCTGAAATCTCAGCAAACCTTGGCAGAGCTAATACCTGAATCCCTCATCACAGCACGTCTAACCAAAATCAATCTGTATCAAAAATAATTACCGGCAATGTGGAAATATTCCTAGGATAATAGCACCCCCCCACACACACACACAAACATACACACATACTGTACAGGTAATCTTTTTTTTTTTTTTACCTTGAGAACAGAATCGCAGATACAGTATGTGCCCAGGGAAGCAGGGATATTTGCAAGTTTAGCAAACCCAAGCATACCCCTTTACACAACAATTGCACACCTTCAGCTGCACACCACATGCTGAATTAAAATGAATTGATATTTCCCCACCATGCCACTTCTGTAGGCTAGTGAATAACCTGCTTAGAATTGCTTTTACATTCCTGCCAGTTGTCAGTGGATACAGATATTGTGTTTTGAATAGTTTATCATATTCATGTTCGTCAGTATTAGAGTTACTTTGGAATACATTTATTTGCATCTGAGAAAGTGTTAATGTGTGTGTGCACATGCGTGTGTGGCAGCCTTCACTATCTGTGTGTGTGTTTGGTTGCGCGTCCATTTACCATTCTGATATCCTAAAATTATAGGGATCAATCCTAGCTTTTGCCCAGTGTAACATCTCTTGTAACAAAACTGTTGCGCATGTATTTCAAGAGATGCTTGTTATTGACTTTGAAATGAATGAGGCACAGTCACCTCTCCTACTACCACAAATGAGTATTCTTATGCCTGCGTCAGTTTGTGGCTTAGAACTTTGCAATGCAAACCCTCATGTTTGTGATAGCCGTCCATGATATACACTAGGTGCTAGTGAACACAGCAAATGTTCTGCTACAGTTCATGGATGAAGAGGCTTCAAGTTTCGGTGTACTGAGCTGCTCGATGTGATATTTGGCTGCATATAAGTCAAGACCACACGACCGCTCACATTCATTGACACATTTATTTTGACACAGTTTGACACAGAAGGGCCCTTCCACTGCAACTCACCCAGAGGCTTACAGTTCAAACTCACAAATTCACAGATAATCCTTTGACAATCTTATGGAGATATCATGAATATCATGTTGACACCAATAGTACTGATAGTTTCAAATGATGGCACTTCGGGCAAAGCATTTGGAGACATACTCTTGGGTAGTCAGAAACACCAATGGACTTTTTTGCTTCATTGTCATTGCATCATTTTTTTTTACGGAATCAGTTGATAAAATCATCCATAATTAATAAATCATCATTAACCAGTCTTTATTAGGGGAACCTGACTAAGTTTCAGCTCTTTTTTTTCTCAATGCCCTGATCACAACAATCAAATAATCAAAGCAACAACGAACAAAAAGAAACTTACCCAAACAAAAATAGACGTACCAAAACCAAATAGGAAAAAAAAAAATCTTACCAAAACCAAATAAAAAAAAGAAATTTACCAAAACAAAAAGAAACTTATCATACACAAAAAGATATTTACAGAACAAAAAAATAATGGTAATAATAATTCAAAAGGAGGAAAAAATTACTAAAAGCAAGAATATTGTACAAAGTACAATCATTTTTAAAAGTGTGGTGAGATAATAAGGTGGCAAATTCCCTTGTGCCTTATAAATTAAAAAGCAGACAGTGTCTTTCTGTCCTACTATAGATGATCATGATCATTAGGAGGGATTGAAGGATCATTTCTGAAGGAAAGCTGTAAGAAATTTTTGTAGTACATTGTTGCAAACTGCATTAAATACATTTAATTTTTTAAATCTACAGAAGCCGTTGAAAGGTTGTAGCCCCTGCACACAGCTGTGGCTTCCCTATGTGATTGTCATTTGCCATGATTTCAGTGCTAGAGTGATTTTTTTTTTTTATGCTTCCCTCTTTCAAAATTATTAGTTTAAGTCAGCATGCTGGTTTATTGATGTCAGCAAGTTGCTGTAGCCTATACTGTGAACAAACTTATTATGAAACTGATGCACTTTTGAAACGCTAAACAAAACTTCATGGATTTGTCCAGTCATCCATACCAGCAATGCCATACCCTTGCTAACATAATAAGATGTTAGTGATTTCACCTGTAACTCCATTCATTAGAAGCATTAACTTTGACCTAATAATGTCTGCATGCGTGTCTGTGTATTTTAGGCCAGGTGAAAGTGTTCAGGGCCCTGTTCACCTTTGATCCCAGAACAGTGAGTATCCTGAGTTGCTCTGATGCATGGGTATTTGTTTTTTAAGAATAAGATGTGCAACGTGTAAATATTGTGGATTATTGTTCTAAAAACGTGACAAAAATGTATATTTTATTTTACAGCCAGATGAGTTGTACTTCGAAGAGGGGGATATATTATACATTTCAGACACGGTGGGTTGAATGTTTTGTGTTTGTCTTCTGAATCTTTCCGATTTTACAAAGCCGCAGTAGGTTGCTACTGTACCATGCCAGCTTTACGATGCATTTCATCAAATTAGCCCACAGTATATCTACTGTATGCTAACTAATTGAAATGTGTATAGGGAGTTAAAAATGTAATTGGGCTACTCTAATCTTGTGTCATGTAATGTTTTATAGCGTCACTGCGCTGTAGCATGCTGTTGCATTAGTGTTATTCACACACTGTGGTCTTATGGTCTTCCAGTAAACGTGTGTAATTTGTAACACATTTGTAATGAAAGCAAAGAGCAATGCACCACCACTTGGGAAGGTACATGTACCTTATCCCCCACCATGTACCTGGCAGAGGTCACAGAACTTTTGACACATTACACCCTATTCACACACACACACACACACACACACACACACACACACACACACACACACACACAGCAAGCACCCCATGAACCTTACCTGACATACTGGCCTTTCACACTTTGCACTTCCTGCCTGACTGTGTGTTAATGCACAGGAAAGGCTTAGGAACAAATGACATTTCATACAACAGTGTTTCCATGTACTGGGTGTGATACAGAACACAATGTATCTATGAATTGTTGAGAAAGAGCAGTTGTGTAAAAATAAAAAATAACTTGAATCTCCCCTTGACAGACTGACAGTAACTGGTGGAAGGGAACTTGCCGGGGAAGAACTGGCCTTATACCCAGTAACTATGGTGAGTGTGTGTATAAATATTCAACACACAAACACAGATCCTTCATTTCCTCTGTTTTGACAACTATCTAGATGGCATTGTCCTGGGAAACAGTGGCTTGAGTGCTGATATCAAACTCAATCTTATAATGTAGACAATTTTTCATGCTGAAGATGATAAACTCAGCTGGACATGAAACTTGCACAATATGGCTCTAGTAACGCATTACGTAGAGGAATTGGATAGAGGTTATCCTGTAATTATTGTTATTGAAGTTCTTATTATTGTTTGTACAGCTAAATAATTAACAAATAAATTTGCAAGAGAACTGCTCACTGCTGGGTTACTAGAATATCTAGATTAGGATAGACATATCTTGCTTCAAAAACGCATCAGATCAGTGTTTGGCAAAAGTGAAAAAAAGATTGCTGAGAAACTAAAGAGGTTTGAGAAATAAAGTATGTGCCCCACAGACCAGGGCAAATTCATATAGATGGAACCAGGAGACCCTGGTGTGTATTTTATTGAAACTTATTTGAAACTTTTAATCTTAAAATTCCCATTTTTACATGACTATGTCATTCCCTCTGTTAGGTGTTTAACTGGAGTCAGTAGCCTATTATCCGTCAACTTCAGCCTAGCACAGTGACCCAGTGTATTGTTTCCAGTCATGTCAGACCGAGAGTAAGAGGAAGCAGAAGACGTTATCAGGCTGTAAATGTCACAAATCACAGGTTTTCAATGAAAGGGAGGTTTCAAGCACATGATTTGCAACCTTTAGCAACCTTTTTTTCTTTGACAGTGTTTGGACTTCATTTTGCAAAGACATGGGTTTTTGTCTGTGAGCAATTCATGTTCAGTGTGATTTTAAAGTTTTTAACAGTGGCATCTGTGCAGGCTCCCATGAACGCAACATGCAGAGTCATTCACTAAACTAAGCACTTCCACAGTAAAGCACACAAGACACACACTCTCCTGCCCATAACCCACATTCTTAAAAACAGGGCATGCATGATGTCTTTAGTTTTTAGAATAAGCCTCTTAAGATTTGGCCTGTACAAACAATGCAGTCAACAAAAACGGAGTGATTTGCCCCTCTCCTTTCTCTCCCTCTCCCTCTCCCTCTCCCTCTCTCTCTCCCTCTCCCTCTCCCTCACAGTGGCTGAGCAGGCCGAATCCATAGACAACCCCATGCACGAAGCAGCGAAACGGGGTGAGTAGCAGGGAGACGTGGAGACATGAATTGGGAAGACATCCAGGCACAGTTTGTGTTCGTCCAGGTGCCTGTGTGTGTGAGCCTGCAGTTGAGCGGAGCTGTGTGTGTTTGTGTTTGTGTTTGTCGCAGGTAACCTGAGCTGGTTAAGAGAGTGTTTGGAGAATAAAGTGGGAATTAATGGGCTGGACAAAGCAGGAAACACTGCCCTCTACTGGGGCTGCCATGGGGGACACAGAGGTACTTTCACTGCACTGCACATTCACACACAGAAAAGTGTGCTACTTAAAAGGTCCACTTTTCTCAAGTTTGTTGAACCATATTGCTCTCAACTTAAAAAAAAGTCAAACTTTTTAAGAACAACACCGATTCTGATTCTGTATGGAACCGCACAGTTAGTAAATCAGAGTACAGCACTCTTGCCTTTTTCTAACAGACGAATGAATAATGTCGATCAGATTTCTTTTCTTACTGGTTCCTGTCCTATAGAGTTGTACGTATATGGGCTTCTCTGGCCTCTGCCGCTGGGACAGGGGAGAGTAGACAGGAGATGGGTGGATGAGGCGTTAGGCAGGAGGATGAAGAAATGGCCATCATAATAAGCCATAAGACATGAATGTACTGTAGGCACTGGACCTGTATGTGCTTTGGGATTCTGCCACCTTTACCGCTGTTCTAGAACATTTGTTGGACCTTCCGTTAAAAATAGAGAATATAAACGCAGACGTTGTCTGGCTCGCACATGAGGTCAGGGGGGGAATTTCAGTTGAAGTAGAAAACTGGAAAAAACATGCAGTGGCTCATACCAGTGTGTGTGTGTGTGTGTGTGTGTGTTCCCTCTGTGCAGATGTGGTGGAGATTTTGTTGGGCCAGCCTAACATTGAGTTGAACCAACAGGTGAGTGTGAATTTGCAAACACCACACTAGTTATATTCCTCAGGCTACATCAAACGCCACAAGTCCTGCCCTTAGATTTACAGAAACATGATGTATTTGTATATTAATATCAAAACACACACTTTCTAAAACTGATAGTTCCGACCATTGATTGTGATTGGTTGAATCGCATTCCATGCCGTTGTAAAATCCAAGATTTACCACAGCTCCAACTGCAGTTTGTTTTATATATTGCTGCGACATAGCAAAGTGAACGGTAGTTGCGCTTGTGCGTTGCTTGGCAACCGTTCAGCTAGAGGAACTACTGTATATTTCTTGGTGGAGGAATTCGCTACATTTCTCGTTGTTGTGTCTTCTTTTTCATGAAATCATGACAGGTTAATGTGGTAACATTTTTAGAAAAGCAATAACCCCCTCGAGTCCATGAGTTTCGCTCGTTTTACCACGGCCGAGTGTGTCAAACGACTCACCTTAGTAGCCATGGTAAAACAAGCATAACTCATGGCTTCTCGGGGGTTACTGCTTACTTTTATCGTTTACTTCTGGATTTGAAACTCCTATTGATTGGCACACTGACCCATAACCGTGACATTATCAATAGAGTACAGAGTACATGTCAGTTACACATTTCCATCCATGTTAATCGCATTATTAAAGGTTAATCCACCACCTAAAGTGTATCAAATTTATATCTGCATTTGTGCACATTTGCAGGTGTTTCCAAGTAATTATTTCTCATTTGAATAACTAAAATGCTTAAAGGTCGGGTGGAAACCCAACTAAGATGTTGGATTAAAATTGGTTGAAGATTGTGGATTCCTGTGAGGATTTCAGTATGTATAGCCTTGTAGCCATGACCATAAATAACACATCTGTGTTTTAAAAAGAATCGTTCTGTGTTTGTGGTTCTCTGTTGCAGAATAAGCTGGGTGACACAGCATTGCACGCAGCTGCCTGGAAGGGCTACAGTGACATAGTGGAGATGCTGCTCAACAAGAGTGAGACTCATTTAATGTTTATTTGTTTATTTATTTAGGGTTTACTTGACATGGGCAACGCACATGAACCCTTAGGTGCATAAGCGGGGTCAAAAATGACCCCTGTGGATGTTTTTTTTTTTTTTCAATATCTTTGCCAGTGAACATTTTTAGCATTCAATCTTCCATGTATTCCTCAAATAGGTTGTCTTTGACATTAGGCCATTTGGATTTGTATGTATGTTTTATATTTTTCAAGCAATTGCATTTTTTGTATCAATACCTCACTTCTGCATACGCGGGGTCAAAAATGACCCCAATCATGTTTTATGGAATTTCAAAGGTTAATCCTAGGAATCTTTCATTTTTTTCAACTGTGATTACCAGTCCAATACAAGATAATTAATAAATGATTGGAATATTTTTGCAAAAATATAATATTTCTTAAAAAATATACACCAAAGAAGCCCTCCACAATACCATAGGAAATGAATGGGAGTCAATGGGGAACGCATGTTGCGCCTTAGAAGGGCTGTGATGTAAAATGCTTTGTACTCAATCATTAAACAATCATCAAAAACAAGTTAATTGAGGAATTCATGGAGATGCATAAATTCATCAATGGCAAAGATATTGAAGATACAGTATAAAATAATCCAGGTCGTGTGTCTCCCATGTTATGCAGTAAAGGATATATAAAGTGATATGTAAGGAATAACGTCCACCGAGGTGTCCCGTTATAGGGAAATAATGGACGAGGTGAAAGCGTTCTAACAGTCCGACGGCGAAGCCCTATAACGGGAGACCTCGAAGGACGTTATTCTTCTTATCACACAGTACAACCAGCGTTTGAAACATAAAAGAAACGCGCAGTTCACTTTGAAAAGGTGCTAACGATCTGTTAAGTTGCTGTACTATATTCTTAGCTTAGCCTACTGACCACAGTGAGCTTGATGATAATAGCTGCTTGCTAGTTCAACTGTCGTCGCCCTAGTTACCATTCAAAAGAGCATTGATATAGAACGGTGATTTAAGTTTTTTACCAGATCTACTTCATCTGTCCCGTTACCTAAAATGAATGGACACCTTGTCAACCAATCAGAAAGCAGTATTCCATTCCACCGTGTGATAAAAACTTATGAATGATCATGCCAAACATAATTTTTTTTCTTTTGTTGGTCAAAATATAATAGAAAACATAATCTTATACAAAAAAAAAAAATTAGAATACATTAATTCTTAGTAAGGTCATTTTTGACCCCACTCATACAGATACGTTGATTTGGTAGGTCATGCATCTAAGGGTTAATAAGCATACTGTAAAAGGCAATTTTGCATCTGTTGTCCATGGAATGATGTTAAAAGGTCAAGTCCATTGTTCAGTGTTTCCAGGTCCTTTTTGAGTTTCTGATCGAATTGTCACACTTTATCTCTCATTCCTCTGTTTTATTGTGTGTGTGTGTGTGTGTGTGTGTGTGTGTGTATATATGTGTGTGTGTGTGGACAGATGCCAGGACAGACCTTGTGAACAACGAGAAGAAACTTGCACTGGACATGGCCACAAACGCCCAGAGTGCCTCCCTGCTCAAGAGGAAGCAGGGCACTGGTGAGTCCAAGTCTCCCTTACTTCCCACAGCGACCTTCCTTAACACAAGCTCTCCTGAACATGGATCTGCCTAATGAATACCACCATGTGGTCACCATCATTTCACCATCACCATCATCTACACTGTGTTTTTTTTTTTAACGGGGTAATTTTGACTACATTAAACCATTTTTTTGTCATTGCAGCCGTCTCACGCACCCTGAGCAATGCAGAGGAGTACTTGGACGATGAGGACTCGGACTGAGGAAACGGCCAGCAGAGGGCGCCACTGTTCTTTCCAACAGTCTTATTTGTCAGCGATGTGGGATGATGGAGTGAGTGGATTGGCTGTGCGGTGATTAGGAGGGCATGTTCCCCTAGTCATGGGCTTGTGTTACCTACGGATTTAGTACCTTTCAAAAAAAAACCCTGTCTGTTTGTGAAATGTTTGTATATGTGTGTACTGTATCTCTTTGCAATGCTTTGTAACATCCAGGAAACCTGGCACTAAAGAATCGGAAAATGACGTGAAAATGGTGAAAATTGATCTATATTAATGTTCTATTGGAGTCTGTTCTAGTCCAGGGGGGTATTCCAAGATAGCGGCTCAGTAGCAAATCAGGTTAAGTTAACCCGGAGGTAGTGGTAAATCAACTAATAGAGGAGCCTTGAGTCCTTATTCTCTTAAACAAACGAGGCCAGCAGGCTACTCTATTAGCAGGTTTACCCCTTTCTGTGGATTAACTTAGCCTGGTCTACCACTGAACCATGTTCTTGGAATCCACTCCTGATCTCTAAAATGGATCAAGTCTGATCGCAGAGCTCAGCTTTGCCAGTCAGTGCTGCTTTACTAACTGTGCCTTTTCTCTTTATGTATGAATGACATACAGAAACGTTTCATGTCTTTCTTTGGTATGTGCACTGGAGACCAGCTGCTTAGCTTGGAGACTGTTTGTTTGTCACCTAAGTGCCCTCACCCCAGCTCCCATGGAGGAATATTGGGTCCAGGAAATATTATCATTCCAACAAATGTATTGTCTTTTGTGTTTGGTGACAAGTCTCTCAATGGCTGTAACCAATAAAAACCGGGTCAACATGCGTGTCTATTGGAATGAATGTTATGTGTTACCTTTATACAAATCACACCAGTTGTGTATTTAATTAGGCCTAGCTGATTTGTGTTTAAACACAATGTAATAATAGTTTCTGGAAAGCCCACAAACCAAGATATTAAAATGCAGGGCAGTTATTTGTTTTGCACTAATGTTTGCAATTAGTGCAAGGTGACACCACCAATCCTGCTAATGGAATTTGAAATCGGTCTAAAACCAATAGAATAACTTGATATAAGACTTCAATGCAATAATCTACGTCCTATTCAGTTGTAACAGCCATAACAGTCGCATCACTTTGGTCAAACAGCACATTTATGCCAATGTCAGTTTGATA
Organism: Sardinella tawilis; assembly: GCA_030264315.1. Taxonomy (NCBI): domain Eukaryota; kingdom Metazoa; phylum Chordata; class Actinopteri; order Clupeiformes; family Clupeidae; genus Sardinella; species Sardinella tawilis. The sequence goes on from JASCQY010130188.1 coordinate 11,968, forward strand.
AAGTATTTGAGGTATGTTGTATAGAAAATGACCATTGGTGATATCAGATTGTGTATTTCCTGCCAGTGTTCATGTTACGTCCCAGCTCATCAAAGACACAGCATAAAAGAAGAAAAACAGGCGGGTTCAAACTTGAACAAAAAAAAGAGTTATTTAAAATAATGAAAAATAAGGTCTATGGGTTTCAGTGGGTCAAGTGTAAATGAGTAGGAGTGTTTGCAAGGGTGTCAGTAGAAAAATATGAGAGAGGAGCAGAAAAGCTACCACAGGATGTAGAGGGTGGGTTTATATGTCCACACCGGCGCCAGGTGGGCCAATGATTAACCCTAGGGTATTTGAGAACATCTCCCTTTCCTGTGTGTAACAGAAAAATGGCATTTTTGTCCTGCAATGCTGCAATATTTTCATGTCCAAAATATTGCTGTTTATGCAGTACAACACAGTATAGTGCAGATTGTGTGTAGTATTTTGTCTACATTTGCATTGGTAGGTCTAGGCTTGTAGACTGTACAGCAGTAGGCCTACAAGGCTATAGAAAACCAAAACCTACACCTTTTTAATAAGGGCTGACAACTGATATGAAAAAATACATTGACTTGTATTTATTTATTTATTTACTTACTTACTTAGTATAGGCTAAATAACACCTTTAAAATTGCAAGGTTCTCTTGTTTCTTTTGACATTTAACATGCCATATTTGAGTGAGGAGATCATGAGATATTTTGCGGAAATTAATGGGTGAGAGGGGCGCAGATCCATATACTATTTTTATGTAAATACAAATCTCTTGAATTTCGCCACCCGTGTAGGCCTATCAAGTCGCTAGATTCTCCTGTTTATTTTGATGTGCAACATGCCTTATTTGAGTGAGGACATCATGAGATATTTCACGGAGATGAATGGTTCATAACATTTTTATGCAGCCTAATTCAAAGCTCGTGAATTTCGCAAAGCCTTTATTAAAGTAACTAACAAACGTTGGAATCGTTACATTCTTCTGTTAATTTTGATGTAAAGCATGCCATATTTAAGTGAAGAGATCATGAGATATTTTATTTTAAGCTCGCAAATCTCGGGAACAGTTTATCACAGCCGGAGGGCACATGCGGTCGGTCTCAGAGTAACCTCTTGCACCCCACCTGTCATATGTCCACACTTTGAGAAGCACTAGAGACACTTGCCGCTAGAATGACTAGTGTAGCTACTTCATCTAAAGATGAACTCAGGGACTGCCTACGACATGGGCAAAGAACATTTTTTAAAAAGAGGGTGAAGGCAGAGAATTGTATATTGCCAATTGTCTATTGGTACAGTAGTAGCCTGTTTGTTTTGCAGGCGGTAAAGAAAAGGTTTAGCTCAAGGTTT
>JASCQY010130259.1:0-13325 GCA_030264315.1 Sardinella tawilis
ACACACACAAACACACACACACACAAACACACACCCGCAACACACACACACACACACACACACACACACACACACACACACACTCATACACAGTATCCGGGAAGCAAGCTAGCATCTTAAAGGAGACATTGGCTCAAAATGCTGATCATGCTGGTCAAATATTTGAGGAGTTTGGAGGACATCTATTGATGCAGCATGCAACACCAATAGCCTTTTTCTATTAGAATAATATGAAGTAATTTCTGAACTTTGGTTCATCAGGGCTGCCTTTTTGCTACCCTAGATGATACATCCCGGTTTATCCTGTAATGTGTGCTTCTTTATAGCCTAACATTGCAATTTTCTTTGTTAGAAATACAAGGTGATTTCAAGGCGATTGGCTTCAGCTATGCCAGTAACAGGCCCTGCCCTTCATACTGTACAACTCTAGATTTCAACAGATATGATATCATGACGTGCTAAGAAAGGCAGTAATTCCTGTTGCTCACACTCAAACCTGTTCATGTCGATGCATACACAACATCAGAAACATCAGATCAGACAAAACATCAGATGTCGTTGGTTCAGATACTTTTTATTCTATTCTTTGTGATTCAATATTACCATAATAGTTGCAGTTGAAGGTTGAAGGCTTTGAAGATTCTGAAATGTAGCCAAACAGGAGAGACAATGTCACAAGAACATCTAAGCCAGACAGGTAAGTTATACATACAGTAATACTCACTCGGTTGCTCACATCATTCTACTCTCTCTTAAATAATTCATTGTAATTAGTTTTATTTAGTGCTGCGATATGAGGATCGAAATGAGCTTTTCTCTCTGAAAAAGACCCACAAAACCATTTACAAATGTGTACTTATATGTTTGTTTTATTGCATAGTTTCTTACAATGTGCTAAGCACATGCACTTTTATGGATTTCATTTCATTATATTGTGTATAATGACAATAAAGGCTTTCTATACTAGGCCTATTCTACAAATCATTGTTTTGACTGACCTGTTGTGATGAAAACTGTGACTTTCCCTGCCTCACCCAGCAATGCCTTTCAGAAAACTAATGTGCAATATTTTAAAAGCAGCTAGTCTTTTGCTTCCATACAACAGTATATTGGGATTGTGTTATTTTCTTTCTCTACGGAGCTCCTCCTACAGCTTTTGGGTGCAATGCAAATTGCAAAAAAAAAAAAAACATTAAAAAAGGTTGCTGAGCACTTCTGTATTTCTATTAAAAGAGCCTTTGAATCATTGCAATATAACAAACCATATTTTCTGTCATTATTCAGTACAGTATAATCAAGGAAAGTAAATAAACATAAAATAGAAATGCATACATAAAATAGAAAAGGAATCGAAAAGCAATAACATATGCCAATAATGTGTCCTTGTGGTAAAAAATATTGTTACGTAAGTTTTTTTCCCCTCTCTTACAGCACTGCGAGTGGTGATTCTGGGCTCGACAGAATCAGGAAAGACGTCCCTGATAAACACAGTGCTTGGACAGACAGGGTATGAGGTTGGGAAGAGAACACTTAGCTGTGTGAGGAGAGAGGGGGAAGTTTGTGGTAGAAAACTCGTCTTCATTGATACCCCAGGCTGGTGGGGGAACTTTTCATTAATTGACACGGCAGACTTCCTCAAACAAAAGCTTGTACTGAGTGTATCTGAGTGTCCACCAGGACCTAATGCCTTTCTTCTGGTCATTCCCTGTGATGCCCCATTCACTGAGAGGAACAGGAGGTCTATAGAGGAACACCTGGGGCTCTTTGGAGAGAAAGTTTGGGAACACACCATAGTGGTGTTTACTAGAGGAGAATATTTGAGGGACAGAAGCATTAAGCAGCACATTGAGAGTGAGGGAGAGACTCTAAAGTGGCTGGTAGAGAAATGTGAGAGCAGGTATTTGCTCTATATAGAAGGTCATAATGAAACCAGTAATTTATTGGAAAAGATTGATACTATAATAAGAACTAGGAAAAGCAATTTTGAACTTGATAAGACAATCCAAACAGAAGCTGACCAGAAGAGGAGCATTCATCAGGAGAGAGCAAAGTTGAGACAGGAGAAGGTTATGGAACAAAGAGAACAACTGTATAAATATGGTAAGTAGTGTAATGAAGCAAAGCATCAGTTTCATGCTCAAATTTGATCTCCTCACATGAAGGACTTCTTACCATAATTATAAAATATACACTTAATGATTTAAATGATACATGGTCTGATGAAGTCACTGAAATCTGTTCATTTAGGGGTGATACCCTCACTTCCAGAGCTAAGTTTTCTTCTGTTGGGGTGGTTATACTCTGGAAAGACAACTGCAATGAATACCATTCTGGGCCAAAAGGACAATGCCATCAGAACTAAAACTTATGAGCCAAAGAGAAAATCTGACCTTGTTGCTGGAAAACGTATCTCTATTGTGGACACACCAGGCTGGTGGAAGTACGTACCAGCTGAATACACTCCAGAATGGGTCAAGACAGAGTTGAGACGGGCTATGAGCCTTGATGACAAAGCTCCCCATGCCATACTTCTGACAATTCCAGTTGACACCGCTTTTATGGAGGAACAGAGGAAGATCACGGAAGACAACATGAAGATGTTTGGCGATCAGGTCTGGAGACACACCATAGTGCTGTTCACAAGTGGAGACCTGCTGGGGGACACAAGCATAGAGGAGCACATTGAGAGTGAAGGAGAACCTCTGCAGTGGCTTGTGGAGAAATGTGGGAACAGATATCATGTCCTAAGTTGGTATGACAAAGATGCCACAGAGCTGCTAAAAAAGATTGAGGAAATGTTGGCTGATATCTGTTTATTTAGTCCAGTCCACAAGACTCAAGAAACAACAAGAGAGTTTAACAAGGAATGGGAAGAAGTCCAAAGAGAGATGGCACATTTCTTGGATCAAAGATGGCAGGGAATGGACAAGGCAACGGAGGAGAAGATTAGGAGTATCTGCAGTGAAATTACTCCAAGGGGCAATGCAAGCATGACAAATCCCTTTGAATGTCAGTTTGGATGTGGCTTCTTTCTGAATGATTTTCCTGTTAAATTGCATGTTTCATGTTTCTGCATGTTTCCATAATATTAATGAATCAATATTATTGTAAGCATTCATTTAACAGCCAAATATTTACAGTACATGAAACCATATTTTCTGTTATCTGCAATTAGTCAGTGACAGTCAACCATCCTATGAGAATACTCTGGAGGGAATCAGCACAGGACTGGGCCCTGAGTCCCACATCGAGGAATCCAGCAGTACCAATGCCACTGCAGGTCAAACCACCTTGGTTTTATTTCTGGCATATCCATTTATAGAAATATCAATGTGTGATGAAAAGTTTAAAACTGTTGCATTTCTCTATGATCAAACACACTTATGTCTCCAACCAGATCTGTCCAAAGAGAAACTTCCTCAGCAGATGAAGAGAATCATGGAGATGTTTGAAAGGGAGTGGGGGAGGCGGGAGAGAAATGTCACACAGAGATTTCAGCATCTGTTATCAGCACTAAGAGAGTCTGGTAAGAGCACACTCTACCGAAGTTTCATATAGCTTGTAGACTACTGTCTTTACCTTTAAAGTAAAGTAAAGGGTTCAAACAATTACCGAATCCTCTGTCTGAAATTCCGAAATTGAATCCTGAATTTTATACATCCCTACTTTAAAGTTTGTTGTTTAATTTTAAAAAATACCATGAAATAATGTATTTTTGTATTTAAGGTCACATATTTTGATCTTATAATGTGACCGTGTGATTATTACAGTCATTCATGTATGTTTGAACCCCTCCAGGGTCTGAGGCTGATGTGCATGACCTCAACCAATCATTCAAAAAGGTTGTCTGGTGGATGCAGCATGGAACATCAGGATTTGCCTCAGATGTAAGCACAGAAGAACATAATTAAATGTGAGAAATTTTATATCAATATAATTTAAAGTAAGTTCAGTTGGACTACCGCACCTTTTTTCTTTTTAATTGTGTACCAATAAGATAATCTTGATAGGCAATTTTGAAGGGGTGGGGATGTGCAGTTTGATGCAGAGGCGTGAAGGGAAAAGGGGTTATATTGGTATGGTAGATATAAGTTATAGTAGACTACTTAGAAGGGGCTGACTTTATGCTTAGGCTTTACAGATTGTATTCCTTTTAAACTGAAATTTTGTTATGTTTAGCTCATATTTGGTTTATCTGCTTGGAAATAAGGGGGAAAATGGATTTTTGGTGATAACCATAACACCAAGGTTTAGACAGATCAATTACTGTCCAGCTGTGTAGGCCTACCACTATGGGCTACCACTTGGACTAACTGTGTGTCTGAGACTAGGCATGTCCTAATACTGCATGTGCAGATAAGGGGTCTGGGAACATGGGTGTCTCGGCTATTTGGCTATTTTTATATCGCGTCTGCCTGCTTTAGAATGGCTAGCTATCCTTAAAACAACCCTAAACATTTGTTTTAAAACATGTTTAGTAGTCTTCCCAGATGTCCCGAAATACCAATTCTGTCATATGTTATTTGGCAATTCCAATCGTCTATGGAAAAATGTATTGCTTGTTGATATTACTCCCATACTCCCATTACTTTTTTCTTTCACCAAGCCTAAGCATCAATTCTTTTTAACTAAACATATGATTTTTTACATCAGAGTGAAGTGTTCAAACATATGTATTAACACATTCAGGCAAAATTGCTTGTCAGTTTTGATCATGTACTTGTGACCTTGTGCAACAGAGCTAATCAGTGGAGCTAATAAACGGTTTTGAATCAGTTTAGTGAGAATAAACTGAATATGCCTGTCTTGTAAACATATTTTTCCAAATAAACAAAAAATGTCCATATTCGATTAACTAAACTTGATTTTTTCCTTATTTATTTCATGTAAGCATATATCCAATTTAGTCTTTCTTGTGTGTTCCTTTTCTTTGATGTATAATGACACTGGCTTTACTTTAAAGCACTTTGGGTTAACTGCTGTTGTTTTTAAATGCGCCATATACATGTAAATAAATTTACTCATTTTGAAAGTTTTATATTTACAATGACATATAAGGTTTTGGTCAAGAGATCCTTGAGATCCGGTCTTGAATAAAAGCATTATGTTAAAATGAAAACATTATGATACAAAGTGTCTTTTTACAACTCAATTGCAAGTCTGCTCCTTTTACACTGGTTGTAGCGCAGTAATTCATTTATGAGCAATAAAATACAACCTAGTTCAAGTCCACTGAAACATTGGTTTGAGTCCTAATGTTCACCCTACACCTTAGGCCCTGAACCCTAAAGGAGTTAACTACAGTATCAAGAACAGCTTCATGATAGGATGATACAAGACACTCAACTCTTTAGGGTTGAGTATAGACTATCTGTATCAAGCATCAAGTAAGTAACATCTAGATTTAAACAGATATGTTGTGATGACATGTTTGAAAAGCTAGTGATTCCAGTTTCTTACACTTTCAATTATGGACAAACAACTTCATGGAAGGGAACTTACATCAAGGATTTTCTTTCGGTTAGTTCACAGGAAAATGTTCTGCTCTTTCTGGTTGAATGTTTACCAAAACATAATCATACAGTATGGACTTTTTGAGGGCATGTTTGTTTTTTGACACCAACCACTTCTTTGATTAAGTTCTTGGGAAATTCAAACCATAAACATCACACAGTTGATGCTGCACAGATAATTTTGATAAAAGACCATAAAGGTGGGGTATGGAATTCTACTTTCTGCAAGTCTGGCTTAAGTCTGTCAGTTAAGGCAGGTGGAGCAACCAAAGTCTCACATTGCTTTGCATTTATGTGAACAAAGTACTGAAGAAATACAGTCCCTTTATTTCAAGATCGGTGTGTTTTGATGACGCCCTGGCAAAACAGAAATTCAAGCTGGTCATAGTTCATAGTCACCAAACCTGTTAGGGTGTGTCCTTTTATTTTTACATCAACATCAGGGAAGTGAAACATAAGAACTAAAGGTTAGAGCTCTGCATGCTTGTAAACTTTACTTGTCTGAGAACAAAAAATGGATATACTGTGGAACCTGCTTAGGATGTAATGTGTTAGATACCTGGAAAAAATAGAAGTGGCAAACAAGTGTAAAAATGTCAGGAGATCATTGCAACCAACAAGGTAAATTACAAACATTTTAATGTCAGATTTCTCGTATAGTTGTGAGATACAAAGTGTGGTAGGTTATGAGAGAGCAGCCCATTGTGGTGTACACGAGGACAATGTGTCTATAATGTGATGTGGAAGTTTTGATTTCAATTTAATTGGATTTTCCAAAATTGCTTGTGTTATACTATAGTACTATTGAAAAGGAGAAAAAGTAAGCCTGTCCCTTGTCTCCTGAGTGCATTCTCTTACCCCTGTGGTGGTTCGGAGCCAGTGCCAAATATCAAACCAGTTCTTTGTTTTTCCACACAAATAAACATGGCTCTGGCCCTGGAAAACAGGTTCCAACTCAGCACTAACACCTAAAAGCTGGTCCAGAAACAAGAACCAGCGATGTCAGGTGCTGGTGTTTAGCTTAGCCTGATACCGATTTGAGTGTACTGTAGATAGTTTGCACACAAACTCCTGCCAACTCACAGCACACATATTCTTAGGTTACAACAACAGGATTTTTAGATTGTACAGGTAGAAGTTCACACTAACCTTCATAATTTCTTTCATTTACGCAATAATAGCCTAAAATCGGTGTGTGGGAGAGAAGGAGAGACATAGAGAGAGAGAGTGCGTGTGATTGAGATTCAATGGATGGAATCTTTCCATTGTGTCATACACCATGTGACTGACACCTAGTGGGGTTACAGAAAACACCTTGAATTAACTAGATTCTGATAGGGACATACTACTATTCACAAAGAGACAGAGACACAAAACAATACATTTCAGATGAAAAAATATACAGTAATAATCAAACAAGAAAAGCAAAACAAATAAACATCCCTACTTTATAAAAAGGGGAAAAGTCACATTCCTCGCCAGGCCAGGGAAAGAGGGAAAGAGGTAGCCTTATCCAAAAGGTTTCCCTTTGGAGAAGGGTCCTTAGATGGTCTCCTCCTCTTGGAGGTTTGGAGACCACTTCTATCACCATTACTCTGAGGGAGGAAGCAGAGGGATGACCAGCCTGTTGATAATGGACCGCCATGGGATGTGCCGGGTTCCTTGTCCTTGTCCTAGCATTCTTGTGTCTGTCTGTCCTTTAGTCCTCTTTTTTGTTCTGCCGATGTAAAAACAGCCGCACTCACACCGTTTGGTCATCTCCATAGATTTAACACACAGAGGTCTGGGGCCTTTCAGGCACTTTGATCACAATTTTCCTCTTTGCTGATGTGGAGATCCAGAAATGTGATTTCTCTTTGGCTGTAATCTAATGTCAGTCTTATGTTGGGATTGATGGAGTTTACAGAAAAATACATCATCAATATAGCGGCAGTAAAATATCAAGTTTTCATGAAAGGGGTTAGATGTATTGTGAATGTATTCCTTCTCCCACCAACTCAAGAAAAGACAAGCATAACTTGGTGCAAAGCAAGCTCCCATGACTGTTCCCTTAATAAATTGTTCCTAATAAATTGTTTTTGAAAAGATACTCCCCAATAGCCTGGGAATACCCATGCTGCCTTACACGCTCGTTCCGAACTGCATGGCAGCCTGGAGACCATGGCCAAAATTTTCGCATGAATTTGGGAATCAATCATACAACGGGGAGAGGTGGCAAGCCGATGCGCAAACTTTTGGTCAAACGAAACCTGAAATCCCGTACGTGTATAGGTGGTCCCCAGACTAAATCTCACTTGAGATTTAGGCTGGTGTTAGCCAGGCTAACTCCCCAAAGTAATGCACTGGCATTAGATGCATGGCAGATGGCTGGTTGTGCAAGGGCTACTGCATAGGGAGATTCAAGACTCTTGCATGTGTTGAATCATTCAGCTGTTCTCTGGGTCTGACTTTAAGCAGCATGGATCATTGAATCAGATTAGACCATTCGCCAGCGTAGAAAATTGGCACAGTTCATTTTCTGTGGGTCTTACTACACTTTGCAACCACGGAAGAGTCAGATTTTAATTAAAATTAGCAATATTATTAGTCACTTGTGAACAAGATGTTAATAATGATTCAGTGATTCAACTAATACATCATTCCCATGCATCTGTAAAAATCTTTATACCTCTCTCCTTCCTTTTTCAGATCTGCAAGTGGTTGCATTAGGTGCAACTGAGTCAGGGAAGGCATCAGTGATAAACACCTTACTTGGACAGACAGGGACTGAATTTGGGAAAAGAACAGTTAACTGTGTGAGGAGAGAAGGGGAGGTCAGTGGCAGAAATCTCATCATCATTGATACACCTGACTGGTGGAGGAATTTTCTTCTGAAAGATACAGCTGAGTTCATCAAACAGGAGCTTGTCTTGAGTCTGTCTAAGTGCCACCCAGGACCTCATGCTTTCCTTCTGGTGATTGGCATTGATACTATGTTCACTGAGAACAACAGGAAGTCTATAGAGGAACATTTAGGGCTCCTTGGGGGGCATGTTTGGGAACACACCATAATAGTCTTCACCACAGGAGAGTCTTGGGAGGGCAAAAGCATAGAGCAGCACATTGAGAGTGAGGGGGAGGCTCTGAAGTGGGTAGTTGAGAAATGTGGAAACAGGTGCCACATGTTTTATATTCACAGTAGGCCTACAGAGAGCTGTGATAAAGTGTGTAAGCTACTGGAGCAAATTGATATTCTAGCGAAGACTAGCTGTTTTGAGTTCGATCAAGATACGTTGAGAGAGGTTGAAAGGAACAGGGATGCTCATCAAGAGAGAGCAAAGCTGAGAAGAAAGCAAGTTATGGAACAAAGAGAAAGACTACATAAATATGGTGAGTATAACAAGAGCAAAGTTAATTGAATTGAAAGAAGAAATATTTTATGTTTGAATCCCAAGTGACGTCTTCCAAACCTTTTCAATCAGGGGTAATACCCTCAATACCAGAGTTGAGAATTCTTATGTTGGGGTGGATGTACTCGGGAAAAACATCAGCAATGAATACCATTCTGGGCCTAGAAGATAATGTAAGCAAACTCAACAGTGCAAGAACATATCGATCTGAGAGGAAGTCTGGACAAGTTGATGGAAGACATGTCTCTGTGGTGGACACCCCGAGCTGGTGGAAGTACTTACCTGCCAAATGCACTCCAGAATGGGTGAAGAGAGAGATACAAAGAGGACTGACTCTTGATTCTAGAATTCCCCATTGCATTCTTCTTGCAGTTCCAGTTGACACAGCTTTCCAAGAAGAGCAAAGAAAGATCACGGAGGACAACATGACGATTTTTGGCGAGCAGGTCTGGAGACACACCATGGTACTCTTCACTAGTGGAGACCTGCTAGGGAACAGGAGTATCGAGGAGCACATTGAGAGTGAAGAACATCTGCAGTGGCTCATAGAGAAATGTGGGAACAGATATCATGTCATGAGTTGGTATGACAAAGAAGATCAAGTCAAGGAGCTGTTAGTGAAGACAGAGGAAATGGTGGCCAGTAACAGTTTACTAAGACTGGTGCCAAAAGCACAAGAACCAATGGTTAAACCTCAGGAAAAACTAGACGATGCACAAAAGGAGATGGCACAATTTATGGATCAGAAATGGCAGAGAATGGATAGATTAATGGAAGAGACAATCAGGAACATCTGCACTGAAACTTTAACTCGTGATGGAAGCAAGAAGGCTTACATAGACTGTAAGTGTCTGACTTGTTCTTTCCTTCAGGGAACCTTAAGTGATGTAGTTCAAATTGTCATAATCTTTAAACAAAACGAACATGTTATGACTGATTTTTTCATTGTGATCAGTTAGTGACAATCACCCATCCACTGAGCATACTTTGGAAGATATAAACTCTAGAAAGAGTAGCCTCGAACCCTCTGAGGTTAAGCCATCCATCAAGGAATCTGCATTTCATGACTTCACAGGTACAGTATATCCAGTAATATTCCACTAAGATAGGGACATGTCAAAACGAAACGGACATGCCCTCATTAGTTAGCGTTTGTTGCCGTTTCGCTATTTGGTCTACCGTGCATGAAAATCTGTCATTCTCAAAACCATTGACAGCACTTAGCAATGTGAAACAACAGGGCTATGTGTTGATTCATTCTGGATAATTCCAAAATAATAATAATAAGGAATTGCTTAGTTGTAATGGTGAGATTTGATGGTATGATGGAAAATGTAGACTAATAATGAAATAGAAAGATCCTGGATTAATATACTGTAGCCAAATTACCTGTGTAATTTTATAGAAATTACAGCGAAGAAGGGCTGTAAAATGCATTTTCCTTGTTTCAACTTAATTACAATGTAATATGCTACTCGCTCAAAAAATGAAAATGTAGCCTATGAAATAATGTTAGCTCTTCAATTGAATGGAAATATGACCAAAAACAAATGATGGCAATTCAACAGATAACCAATTATTCTGTTATTACCATGATTTTACCAACTTATTACCACAAAACAACCCTCTCATTATCAATGTAATGTAAACTGAAACTGGTATGGCTGGAGATCTTAAGCTTTATAGCCTCCACCCCTCCTGATTTTTTTATTTATTTTTTTTTGGTGGTGTTCCTCCAAAACAATGTTTTACAGAACATATGGTCAAATGCTATTAAAGGGGACATCACCCTATCCTAGGTTTGACTCGAATTTGGAATATATTTTTTTAATTTGTGGATTAAACAGACTTATGTCCCCAACTAGGGTGTGAAGGGCAAAAGGAGATCAATGAGATCCTTGCTGGTAAGATGGAGATAATGAGAGACATGTTCGAAAAAGAGTGGGGGAGGCGAGAGGTGAGCGTCACAGAGAGATTTCAGCGCCTAATATCGGATCTAACAGCATCTGGTAAGTTTCAAGGTTTGTGACATTCATTCAACAAAAAATCAAGTTTTGATTGCCATAATAAGCAGGTTATATTTCCCTCTTGAATGTTTGAATCCCTCCAGGTTCTGAGGCTGATGTGCATGACCTTAACCAATCATTTAAAAAGGTTGTCTGGTGGATGCAGTCTAAAACATCAGGATTTGCTTCAGACATAGATGCAGAGGAAGTGGAAATACTGTAGGCCTACCTGTTACATCTCAGTTGAATTTAAGAGATGATATACCATAACACATCATTCACTGATAACAAATTCAACTTACTGTATACCAACACTATTTACTTACTGTAGGCTATATTTTAGGTGATTTTAATCAAGCATGCTGTAGACTTCCAGACTAGACATCACTTGGCTCAAATTCGTTTCTGTATTTTCAGATTGGTGTCCTTCACAAACACTCAAAATACATATGCTATGTAAAAGCATTTGGATCTTCACAATGTAATTTTATATTTTATTTTCATATCATGTCCAGTTTAATCCATTTGTTGATTAGTGATTGTAAAATAAAGGCTTGATGTCACAAAAGATATTCTGAACCATGTTGTTGGTTGTTGCAACCCTGAACAGATCATGTGTCTGCTGAAACTTGAATGTACTGTAATTAATGAAGGTATGATACATGAATACAGAAGCGAAAACTTTGTGACTCCATGTCACAATGACAAAGTGAAACTAAATTAATTTCATCTTCTTTGACAAGTGAACCTATTGTTATAGGCAGATGTTATTTGCACCTGAGGTGTACTGTATAGCCAACAATTTATCCAACAACAATCATGTCCCCGAATGATTATGCGTCCATTGATTGGGAACAAGGACCAAATGGCTAAGATTACAATAGTTGAAAAAAAGGTCTTTTAGGCAAATGATACAGTGAGAAATCCACTTGAAGAATATTAAAAAAAGCTAAGGTATCTTATGTCAGAAGGAGATTTAGAAAAACTCATCCACGCTTTTATCTCAAGCAGGATAGATTATGGCATTGCCCTTTTAACTGGCCTTCCTAAAAAGACTATAGGCCTAAAACAAATCATACAGAATGCAGCAGCAAGGGTTTTAACCAGAATACAAAGGAATGAGCACATTACACCAATCCTTAGGTCATTGCACTGGCTCCCTGTTAGTTATAGAATTGATTTTAAAGCTTCTTGTTTTTAAAGCATTAAATGGTATAGACCCACATTACATGACGTGTTTAAACAATATGCCCCAATAGAGCTCTCAGATCCCAAAATAAAAATCTTCTGGTTCAACCAGCTGCAAAGACCAAATATGGTTAAGCAGCTTTTAATGTGTACACAGTAAGACTACCAGATGAGATAAAAAATTCACACACCATTACCATCTTTAAGTCCAGCCTAAAGACTAAGCTCTTCCATGAAGCGTAAGGTTAAAATTGGTTTTACTTATTTATGTATTTGTTGTTTTTATTCTGTTTATGTATTGGTTTTATCAACTTTTGATTGATGTTTTTATTAGCCTTGCTAGCGCCATATTACAGTAAATGAACGTGCAAGGCAGCATGGGTACTCCCAGGCTATGTTTTTATATGAATCTTTTGAAACTTTTTATTCTGCTGATGTCCACTTTGCAGGACCTTATTAAGGTTGTTTACTATTTCTTTGGAAAGCACATTGAAATGCTTAATGTAAGAAATGCGCTATATAAATAAAATTGCCTTGCCTTGCCTTGTTTCTGTCAGGAGTCAACCAGGACCTCGTGCTCTCATACAGATTGTTGGCACAGATATTTCATTTACTGAGAAAAACAGGTCTTTAGAGTAACACCAGCCTCTAGAGGAGACAGTCTGGAGGGTTTAAACATACAGTACTTGTAAGGCAGCACACTGAAAGTGAAGTTGAGGCCCTAAAGGGGCTGGTGGAAAAATATAGGAACAGGTATCATGGGTTTACAGTACAGAGAAGTGCACTGAAGCAAGTAAGTTACTGGAACAGATTGTTAATCAGCAAGGACTTGAGTTTGATGAGAAAATATTTAGGGAAGTTGAGGGTAAAGGAACACTCAGTAGGAGAGAGCACAACAGAGACGGAAGAACACCGAAGAAATGCTGCATTAACATGGTAAGTAGTAGTATAAAATAAAATAAAATAAATTACAGCAACTACATTGTCTGTTTATTTTTATACTTTTTTATTTTCACAGTCTATAGTACATCAGTACATAACTCTTAACTCCAGAGGCCTCGATGAGAAGCAACTCGGGCTTTAGTTACGAGCGATGGTCTGGTCGATCCAGCCGCGCAGGTAGGACACGCGGGCGTAGACGGCAGGGGTGCGCACGTTGCAGTTGCTGGTACCCCAGGAGACGATACCCACCTGGGACCACACGCCACTGCTCTCACAGACCAGAGGGC